>KV907497.1:827217-1125620 GCA_001990825.1 Aspergillus carbonarius ITEM 5010
ACCCCCCCCCCCCCCCCCTTGTCTCCTTCGAATACACACCTAGCTCCTCTCCCTCTCCCTCTCTTTTTCTACTTTAAACACAACACATCAACTTACCTAATAAACAATGACTGAACAGGTCATCCACGCAGGCCTATACTACGGCCCCGACACACTCAAAACCAACCTCTGCATCAAAGGCAAAGAACTTCTCTACTCACTCTGCAAAACCCACAACATCCCGCACCGCAACACCAAGAAATGGATCGTTGCGCAAACCCCCGACCAATGGGCCGCGTGTCTGCGCGTGCACGAACACGCTCAACGCATTGGCGTCCCCACCCGTATCCTCGGACAGGAAGAAGCCCGTCGTCGCGAACCGGAAGTACAAGCGCTTGGTGGGGTAGTGGAGAGCCCGACGACAGGGATCGTGGATATTCATTCCCTGATGACTTATCTGCAGGGAGATTTTGAAGATCGGGGTGGAGATTGTGCGTTCTTGACGCGGGTCACGGGGATTGAGCCCGTCGAAGGAGGCTACAGCATCAGTGCAGTGTCTGCGGACGGGACCGAGACAACAATCACAGCCGAGACGGTCGTTAACAGTGCCGGAAACGCGGCATGCGAGATCAACAATATGTTATTACCAGAGAGTCGGCACCGCAAGGCGTATTTCGCGAAAGGGACGTATTTCTCCTACTCGGCTTCGACGCCCAAGACCTCGGTGTTGGTGTATCCGGCTACATTGCCGGGGTTGGGGGGGTTGGGGACGCATCTGACGCTGGATATGGGAGGTCGGATCCGGTTTGGGCCGGATGTGGAGTGGGTGGAGGATGCGAATGATTTGAGGCCGAGTCCGGCGAGATTGCAGCAGGCGCTGCCGGAGATTAGGGCCTATTTGCCGAATGTGGATGTCGAGGCGATTGAGTTGGATTATTGTGGGATTCGGCCCAAGTTGGGGAGAGGAGGAGCGGTGAATACGGGCAAGGGGTTTCAGGATTTTGTGATTCAGGAGGAGGAGGGATTTCCGGGGTTTGTGAATTTGTTGGGTATCGAGAGTCCCGGGTTGACGAGTAGTTTGGCGATTGGGGAAATGGTTAGGGATATTCTGTATTAGGATTCCCTGGGCTACTACTCCATCCTGTGCTATTGGATCATGTATATAAAACATACTACTATTACTAAGTATAAAGCTGAAATGACAGGTCATAGCCTGCAAATCATTTACTACACCTACCTACTCCACACACACAGCCAAAGTACTCCGTACTCCATATAGATAATAAATAACAAGACAAAGAAATAATAAATCCACACACCTAACACCTCCCAGCGCCTCTCAAACCCTCACAGACATTATAGTAGTAACCATGGCACAAGTGGACCAAGCCCTCACCGGAACGCCATGCAATCGCCCACCCAGACTCCACATCTGATTAAGCTTCTCCATCAACTACGTCAAGACTCCCTCCAGCCCTTATCCAACATACAGCACACTGCCATCAAGTACTCTGTACCCCGTACATCTAAGTAACTGAATAGAATGATAGATCACAGCCCGCGCATGACCCATCACATCACAGTCCTATATTAAGCACCCCAGAATGACACAGCGAGGGAGAATGAGATCAATGGACGGATCGACCCGGATCCATGATCAGTGAGGGACTTCCTAATGCAGAAGGAGGAGGTCGCCACGACGGAAGTCTAGACCAATGTCGATTCGGAATACGCGTGTTCGGCCGGGGGTATATATTCGGGGTCCATCCGGACGTGTACTGTCGATTCTTGGTGGTTACGTTTGGGTTTATAGTACCACACTATACTCTACTACTATATCATATTTCATCGGATATCGATTCATATTATCGTGACTACATACCATCTCGAGTATCTATCTATACTATTATTCATTCATTCACCACGCCACACAAGAAACAAATCAATATGCCCGCTCGAACAATACATCCCTACCAACATTACCATCCCTATAACACGACTACAGCAACAGCACCACTTTCTCAGACAAAATCCAGACCCTCACCCAAGCTTTCTCCCCGTCCTCGTTCCCAACCAACCTCCAAATCCAAACCCAAACCTTCCTCTCGATGCTTCGACTGGCTGCTCCTCCCAACAACTAGCAACACTCACATCGCCAAAAACCGTTCTTCGTTCATCAGTTACCGCCGAGCACCATGCAAAATCGCCAACCAGCGGGTCCTGGGCGTCGGGACAGTCCAACTCCGTGTGCAGCGAGCGCCAGACGACCCCCGCACCAATACCCTTGTGCTGCATGACGTACTGCACATGCCGAATGCGCGGTGCAATGGGATTAGTGTGGCGAAGTATACCGGGGAGAGTGAGGACGGCAGTGGAAGTGAGGATGGGTCGGAGGTGATGTCGGAGGGAAGTAGTGCGGGGGAGAGGTGTGTGGTTGGAGTGGAGGGGGATGAAAGGAGTAGGAATGGAAGGTGGTTTCAGGTAAGGAGTGAGAGGGAGCAAGGGGAGGGGCTGTGGTTTGCGAGGGGTGGGCAGCAGAGACAGCGGAAGCGGGAGGGGGAGGAGGTGGATATGGGGGTGGATGGGTTGAGGGTGGTGTTGGCGGGGGATGGGGAGAGGGAGATGAATAGCGAAGAGGGATTGGATGGCGGCGAGGGTGGCGATGGGAGACGACGAATGTTTGGAGTGGTCGCTTCCAAGGAGGAGTTGGAGATGTTGAATGAGAGGGTGAGGAATAGGTCGTGGGTTTAGCTGGTGGTCTGTGTGGTTTGTGAGGTAAATATAGAGGAAACTTGTACATTTGTGATTTTGATACATCCTACCATGGTGTTCAAAACGTGGTTCATGATATGCTGGATCATACTGGCCCTCAGTCCTGCTGATGGTGCCAGGATTGTAGCATGTTCAGCTGATGCAACCCCTGATTGCGACTGCAGCAGCTCATTCCACCTCCATCAGCACATCACTCATGATATACAGCACGTGCGAAAACTTGTGTACGCTCCATTTCCCCGCATCTTTCAGCAGCCCTGCATAGTCTAGTAAGATGCGTCGTGCGGGCTGATATCCACCCCGGATAGGAACTCCGCGCAAGTACATTGTGCCACCATGTCGAATAAATTCCACCGCTGGCTCCTCCGATGGCGGCAAAGGCTGGCTCTCTTGTGCCTCCATGAAGCTGGTAAATCCTTCCGTGCCCACTTTCTGCCAATGGATGTCATCGAGGAGCTCGATCGAGGTTCCGCCCTGCAACTCAGTGGAAGTGGGAACCATAAAAACGTAAAGACCCAGGACAAGTGCTGCAGAGAAGAGGGAAAACACAGAATGAAACATTGTATGATCGACCGCCTTGCGGTTCGTCATGGTCCGGTAGATTTGGGCCGCATGTAGACACGCCCTTCTCGCAGCCGGTGTCTGCGACCATGCCGCAATGTCATCCAGCGCTTTCCGGGCAGGGACCGGGCCCGAACGTCCCGCTGCCATGTCGAAAATCTGGATGTCTGCAGTCAGCATCATGCACATATTATGCCACATGACAGCCGCGTTGGGGCTCAGCCTATCCAACAAATCGCAGTATTTGCTCGACAACTGAAGCTGAAGAGACGGCAGACATCTCGCACGACCGTCCATGGCATATGTATTGCACGGCGCAAAGGGGTAGCTGGCACGATTGGAAAGGAGACGATGATAGGCTTCCGAGAGTCTCAGCTGAACCATTGCCAGCACCCCGTATATACAGAAATCGTCCACAGGGTTGTCGAGGTTGGGAACACCAACATTCTCCGATGGCATCGTTATAGTGGGCATCAGTAAGGGCTTGTTGCTGTTACTGAGCTGCATCCAACGTGCGGAAGTCGTGGCTTGAAAGAGTGCTTCGTTGCATGGTAATATCAACTGCGTAGAATCCGGCGCGATAATCGGGCTAGTGGACATGAATGAAGAGTACCAAGAGTCCAACAGCAATAACCCAATGATGAGTCTGTAATGTCAGTGACGCTCCTGCTGTCCACATGCGCAACTCACCGCTTCACTGTCTCAACCTTGCTCCATGCTTTCCACCGTGCCTCGATATCGGGAATTGTATCGAATAAGTTTTTGTTGAGAACCTGTCCTTCCGTAGCTGAGAATAGGCCATGTCGTTGTGCGACCTAATATGCATCAGCCAGACTTCCGAAGTCCGAGGATATGACATACCGATATAAGGTTAACGTAGGTCATCTGGCACTTTTCCAGGTGTTCATTTTCCTATACCAGTCAGTCAGGTCATCAGACATGAGAACATAACCTACCCCAGTCAGAGCAGCTAGGTTGAGAACCATAAAGGCAGCTGCAAATGTTGATATGGTGGACAAGGGTCCTTCAACTCCCACAGAGCATTTAGCCAAATCTGCTGTGACATATTCAAGCATAGACTGCAGGAAGCCATCAGCGATGCACACAGCACACAAAGACCTGGACATACGGAGAAATTCTGCAAAACAAAGTTTACTGTGCCCTTTGTTCCCAGAAGAATCATCCCAATCAGACACATGGCGTAAAGCAAGGCCGGACGTGTGTCCTTTGCGGAGAATGTTGGGAGGTGTATGAAAGGGACTAGGGGATGAAAGTCGCGGAAGAATAGATCAAGTGCCATATCTAGAACTTCAGCCGGAGGAAAGTCGGGATTGTTGCGGGGCTGGAGGGTAAAGGGTGAGACGGCAGTGTTCGCAGGCGAACGCATGAGAGAATGGCCATGCCGGCCCTGGCCGAATATAGTATATAGACGCTGTCTGCATTCTTCGTCGACGCCATATCTTGATCCCCTCAAATAAGTGGACGGGCCACTGGATGGGTGGACTGATCTAAACGCAAAGACACTGTCCAGATCGCTGTAGGCCACATCATGCCATACGCTGTTCATGAGTCGCCCGGTGTTGTTGGACGGAGCAAGCCAGTAGCGCTGAACACGGGCAAATCGCTCATTCGGTATGTTCCCTCCTGATCTCAAGCCAGTATTATCAAGGGAGGGCACCGATTGCTCTGAAGAGGAGATGGCACCCCCTCCCGAAAAGCCGAAACTGGATTCCCCCCTCACATCTAATGACCCATGTCCCGAGACGGAATTCGCCTGCGGTTCCAGCCAGAATTGCAGTATATCATTGTGGATAGGTTCGAGCACAGTTTCTCTGTAGTATTGTTGGTCTGTAACAGGTACGTTATTCCAATCAAGGTAGCCTGCCTGCTCATTCGCTATTATTGGATTAACTGCGGGTTCAGAGCGAGGTTGATGAGCAGAAAGGTTGGCAAGAAAGTCTAAAGACGAGGATGGCAGGTCGGCCGCTGCGGACAATGACATATCGCGAGCTGTTGAGGAGCTGTGCTGGAACGAGCGAGCATTCTCCGCATTCATGACAGGAACATGGCCGTGGCTATCGTTTGAGATCACCGACGGCTGGTGAGTAGGAGCCCCGTTGGCCGGCTTAGGCAGGCAGGAAACTGGCCCATTGACTGCATTGGTAGCTGGTTGATTGTGTCCTTTGGCATGGCGGCTCAGAACATCACTAACACTATTATTAGCAAGGTCCAGAGTGATGCGCGCATCAAGGCTATAGAAAAATTGAAGATCATACCTCCGTGAGAATCTTTTATGACAGACGTTACATTCATAAGGTTTTTCCTTGGTATCTGTCGATCGTCAGCAGCCCGACGAAAAAGTACAGATCGATGGACTGACGGGAGCGTTCGTGGCGTTTGAAATGCTCCGTTTTCTTGAAACGCCGATCACAGATGGTACATTTTCGCAAGACCATGATGATTGCCAACCACCAGCCGGCGGGCGGATTAAGCTGCCAGAGCCACAGTCAGAGTCAAAGCCTAGCTAGACTTGCACTGTAGGGGCATGGGGCATCAAGGCCAGACGATGGGAAAGTTTAGAAAAGAAGCAGCTGTGGGGGAGACTACGATTCTACGCCGGCTACTTGCAGCTTCGGCCGGCGTGGCCTTAGTCCTGATGCGGGAAAGCGAGGTGCCGGCGCCGTGGGGCAGCTGTACGAAAACCGGTATGGTACGGCACTCGACCAATGGAACGAACGTCTTGGCGGTTCGTCGGTATCTGGGAAATCCGGGGTCAGATCCGTATTGCCGAGTCCCTCATTAATGCAGCTCGATTCCATTTGTATACGACTAAAAATGCAAACCTCATATTCTTACAAAAGTAAATCCATGTCCACGATAACCATCCTCATGCTAGCCCTCTCAGTCAGAAACCTCGATCAAGTAAAATCCGACCCAAATCTGTCGGCCAATCGTGCGATCCACCAGTCTTCAGGAACTCGTGGCAGTATCATTCACTTCTGGAACATCGTCTTTGATCAAGGACTCACCCGGTCGGTGTCCACGATACTCACTAAAGGCAATATTCAGCTTGCCGAAATCCCAGTTGCGACCCAAAATCACAAATGCAAAACTCAATACCGGCAGCATTAGCAAGTCCAGGATGCCAAAGAAGATGAAGCTATCGGTAACGCTGATGAGGTTACCGCCATCGCTTAGACCAAATGCAATGGGGTATAACAGCCACAAGAAGTTCAACCACCCGGAAAACACCATATAGTCGCGACCAATACCAAGGGTGGATGCTGATTCATGGCTCTCGTTAAGCGTACTCATTGCGAGGATAATCCATGCGAATGTGCCAAAGGCAAAGAAGCCCCATTTATAGTTGGTGGCGGTGTAAGCGGCAGCAAGGTACATGAGAACCCAGAACCATGAGAGAAAGACATTGCTGAGAATGGTCGTCCATGAGACTCCCGCCAGCAGACCGAGTGACAGGGCGAATGATGGGAAGGCGACGACCCAGTTGATATATTTTGCGTAGAATATTTGACGGGTCGAGCCTTGGGCGAGCTGGTTGACTTGCTCAACGGCGCTCCAACCCAGATCGGAGGCTTGTGCGTAGTAGGTCGCAGTTCCGACTAGGAGGGCCATGGTGAAGGTGTAGTGGAAGACTCTATTGCTAGGAGGCGCAACGAAGCAGAAGACTAACAAGCCAAACTGTAGAGGAAGTAGTGTTAGTGCCTAAGCATAAGAGGAAGACCGACTATGCAGCAGTGATCGGGAAACTTACGAAAGAGACTGCATAGATGGCTGTGACAGCCCAGAGCCAGTCTGAACCATGCAGAGACAGGGCTTCGTCCACTCCGACTGGAGGGTTGATATTAAGGACGTCGTTTGCTCGAGGCAGAACATTCATTGTAATTCCCAGATCGACTTGACTGTTGTTGAAATTGTTGGTGGCGTTTGTTTTGTTGTAAAGCACTTAGGATGTAGAGCACTCAGGATGTATCTGTTAAGTGTATAGATGCTTTGAACGAAACAAGTGATGAGCAGCGCTCAGTGAGCCTCTTATAGCTGTGGCAGTCATAGACAACGTCTTATTCATGGCTTTAAGGGGCAGAGCTGCAATGGCTGTGATTTCGTATCGGCAAAACGTATTCAATAAGAAGCATAAGTAACAGATCCCTGTGATAGAATCAATTCAGGCCAGACGTTGTATGATTATTCCGGTTCTTTTGGTTGTTCTTAGAAAACATACTATAGTTCAAAATATTATTCCGAATCATTGTTCCGGCAGCTAACCCACCTCGGCCTCGGCATTGCGGAACAGCGAAGTACAGCAAGCTCATGCAGGCTCGGAGATAATGCGCCGCTAGCGGCATTCCTACACAAAGCCTGGCACCAGGCCATTTGGAACTAGATATTAATCACGGTGGATGTTCCATATCACGCTGATAAGTGGAAAACTCTGAAACTCGAGTGTATTGACCTTGTTGTTGCCTCGAAACATGGCAGCCAGACGATTATTGTCATAGGAAGCTTCCCATTGTTATTTCCGTACCTCCTTATCGGCCTTCAGTTGACCGAGAATATCTTCTATATTAGGGTATGTGGAGATTTTATACTATAGGGATTAGCTTCTGTTTAAGCCAACTGGGAAGTGTAGAGACCTACAGGTAGAGCATCCCACGCACTGGAATCTGTACCCTAGATCTTAAACGTCCCACAACCCACACGCACGTATTCTGTGAATAAGAGGGGCCGGCTACTTTCAATCATAACGGTCATTTGATCTGCATGGTCAGTGATCATGTTGAAAATACAATGCTATGGCAACTGACTTTCCAAGGCTTTCCAAGACTTTCCGAGGTGCGTTCACCTGGCAACGCATCTCATACACACATTGCTCGCTGAAGTTGCCATGCGGTGTGTGACTGATTTCAACAATACCTCCGCCAAGCAAGAAATCGACGGATCGACCAATTCCACTTCCGTACAGACAGGCCAGGAACTAGGTAGCCGAGTTGCGGTGAAAGTACGGAGGACGGAAAGTGTTGGACGCAATATCCCAACGAGGTCCGAACCACAAGAAGTCTCCCAACGGCGTTACAGGGTCCCTGGATGGGGCAGTCAACACACAATTCACGGATGGGTCCGGGTGGTTGATGGAGGTTACATTCTGAGAGGAGAACTTGGTCAAATCGTACTATAGGGGGTTATTAGTATCCATGGAGATTGGCACAAAAACGATGATGTACCTTAAGGGGACGATATTTCTATGCCACGCAACTAGATCGAACGGGCTATGATTCTGTTCGATGGCGTTGTATTAACCGTTTGTTTTGTTGATTGTCTCCCACTCCTCTTGGGGATTCTCGTCGATATGCGCCACAGGATGGAGAAAGCCCCGAGGATTCGCTAATCCATGACCACCCAAAGGCCCAAGATCGGGCAACTCCCCGAGGAATCACACAAATCTCACCAGGTTGCAGGAGCAGCATGCCCATTTCAGTCTGTACGTCCAAAATTCTGGTTGAGAGATTGCCAAGGCGTCTCTCGTCGGTATGAACCCCGCGGAACTTGAAGCTCGGAGCTTCCCCCGCAGAATCCACTCGAGCTCCCCGCCAAGGCATGCGGGGCTCTTGCGAATGTGCCATGTGGAGCTTGTGGAATGTGGTTACAGTACCATAGCGTTGAAGTTTATTTGAGAGGTTATTAAGTGATACGTCCTCTATATTCTGGCGGCAGTATTTCATTGCCATGTGCAAAGTATAGGCTTCAATGGAAACAAGACGGATGTAGGAACGGGGCCAAAGTATACATGCCTAATCGACAGCAAGGACATCATCCACCATCCTCGTCGATGCACCCAGGTAATTGACAGGATCACATAGCTGGCTCACCCGCTCCTCGCTCATCTTCGATGTCACCTCAGTCCTCTGCATCAAGCATTCGAGCAAGGACCGGTTCTTCTCAATACTCTCCCGACAAGCCTCGTAGACGATGTCATGTGCCTGTTGCCGTCCCACATGGGGCGCCAGTCCCATCATGACGGCCTCGGCCACAATCAGTCCCTTAGTTGAATGCAGGTTCTCCAGCATCTGTTTGCTGTGAACACACAGCCCAGACAAAGCAAACTGAGTCTGAAACAGCGCCCCAACTGCGATGACGAAACTTTCTGGAATAGCCACCCACTCCAGATGCCAAGGACCGGAGGCACGTTCGAAATCAGCTACCATTCCGTCGAGAACCAGTCCAGCGTTTGAACGTAGAATCTTTGACGCTGCCAGAATCACTTCGCTTGAGATGGGATTGCGCTTCTGGGGCATGGTAGAGGAGGCACCACGATGTGGTACAAACGGCTCAGATACTTCTCCCAGCTCATTAGAGGACATGATGATGATGTCCAAGGCTAGCTTGCCCATCGATCCACCCATCAATGCCAGAAAATTTGCTATTTCTGCTACACCATCACGGGCAACGTGCTAGGTAATGGGAGGATCCGTAAGACCCAGTTCCTCTGCCAATGCCTTGCGCACCCGTAATCCATCATCTCCAGACCCCAGAGACGCCAAGGACCCAGCTGCACCCCCAAATTGGACCAGCAAGCAGCGGCTCTTCAGCTGTTCCAGACGCTCCAAATGGCGTTGGAAGCCAGACAACCATACCGCGCACTTGTACCCGAAGGTGACAGGGAGGGCATGCTGAAGATGTGTGCGGCCCGCCATTGGCGTGTCTTTGTACTTGATGGACAGCCCACGCAGTGTACTGATAATTTCCTTAAGCTGGCGCTCAATAATCATCAAGCCTTCTTTCATCTGCAAGACACTCGCCAGGTCCATGATGTCCTGCGTGGTTGCGCCCCAGTGGACGTATTTCCCGGCCTCATCGCCGCATATCGCAGATAGTTGACGAACGAGGGGAAGAATCGGGTAACCGACAATTTCTGTCTCATGGCGGAGACGATCCATATCCAACTTGGACACGTGAACTTTCTGAGTTACCATCTCACCGATTTGGGATGGGATCACATCGCAACGTGATTGA
The DNA here is from genome assembly GCA_001990825.1 of Aspergillus carbonarius ITEM 5010. NCBI lineage: Eukaryota > Fungi > Ascomycota > Eurotiomycetes > Eurotiales > Aspergillaceae > Aspergillus > Aspergillus carbonarius. The sequence continues at coordinate 837,559 of KV907497.1, forward strand.
GCTCTTGCGAGCGCGGCTTCGGCATCCACGCACCGCTTGATGTACGCCTCATCGTCGAATACCTTGCGAATTTCTTCGGTTCCGAATAATGTTCGAAAGATACCTGAGTCAATTGCACTGACAGATCCAATAGACCTTTGGGATACAATGTGAGGGACGCAGGCTCGCAGCCGAGAGACGCGGGATAATTGCGCAAGTAGGGATGTTGACATTTTGGCGTTGAGAGTGAACGGTTAGGTAGAAGGCTGGCTTCAGTCAATGACGAAATGCGAGTTCAACCTTCGACCTAGAGTATGAATGCCTTGGCTTCTTTGTTTGAGCAACGGTAGCCACGGATTATCCGTTGCCGAGTTGGACCTGGAGACGGAAGCCCCTGGGCTTGCCGGCGGCCCGCAGGCCATGTGGGGTTCCGCGATACCCAGTATGCCTGTTATGCTCCCCGGATGTAATTAATGCATTTGATGCATCATCGTCTCATTCCTGTACCGTCACAGAATAAGTCCGATCTACCAGCTATACAAGAATTGTGTGAATGAATCACCTTGCACACATGCTGACAATTTCCATTTCCCTGTCTTGCCCTCATGAGCTCAATCAGCAAACTCGCTGCCTCTCTTACTCCCGTTGCTTTGATAGCCCCAGGGCAAACATTCCTTATAGAAGATGGTTCTCGTAATACTGGTGGAACTCTTAATTCATGAGCTTGTCAACTTATCCAGAGGTTGTGCGGTGAGGAAGAGTCGCCATATCACACACTATGGGACTGGAGACACCCCACACTGAGATCATTGCGGAGAATCAACGGTGGGGGAAAATGTCTGCCCACCAAAACGCCCTGCTATAATTCTCCAATAATAGGCGGTGATAAGTGCTTGGCAGATAAATGAGTTTAGTCATTGGTTTATGGGCGAAGAAGACCTCATGGAAGAGTCGTTATCTGTCCACTGCTGCCATGGTATTCAGCAGCCAATAAAATGCAGACACCATGTGGAAGATGGCATGGTTTTACGCGCGAAGTCATATGTGCGGGGCCCTTGACTCAGTCGTCCTACTATTTGGGAGGAGATTGCAAGGAGTCATCGGAGGATGTTTGCCAGATATCAAAACTTATGGAAGACCGATCTATCTTGCCCGAAAATACTCGTTTGGAGAGATACCGGAGTTCTGGAGCTGATAGCTATGATATCATACAAGCATCCGTCGTGGAGGATAAGTCTACGCTGGGAAGCCTAAGTGGTTCGGACACACCCGATAAAATAATCCACTTGGTGAAAGGAGATCACAAAGAGGAACTTAAACATATATGTGATTGTTTGCACCAAGCTATCTTATATGCATCGAATTCGGCTCAGCAAAAGATGCTACAGGAAACCATCGACAGTTTCCAGACGGGCAGCCTTGAAGCATACCGGAACTCCCAAAGGATATGGGTCAAGGATAAAGCGCCCCCAGTTGAAACCGTTATAGGCTTTGTTGAGCCGGATCGAGATCCCCTAGGTATACGTTCAGAGTTTGAAGGAATAGTCGGGATACCTGATCCTGCGAAAACCAAGATACTAAACTCCCTTGCAAGTAAAGCAGATCAATTCGTTTATAACCTTCCGCGGGTCAAGGGTCCCGATGCCCATAAAGGTTCATTTGAAAAAGAATTGTTTGAGCCACCGGATTTTTCCAGCATCAACAGTGGGTATTCTTGAGCTTTTTATGACTAGAGGCTGACGCATCTAGGTCTTGCGTATTGCTCAAGCATCATCTTCCCCGGAATTAACCTGCCGAATATGAGTAACACCAATCTCCAGGTTGACCGCAGGTCGCTAAATCGAGCAGTATAACGACATCCGACAGGATACAGGTTACAAGAACATCATCTTCTGTAACCGCATGGTGTCCGAGAGCAGCCGAACAAGAGGCTTACACATGGTGGATAAATCCGAGCAAGACACGTTCAAGAAGCATCTGTTCTATGCCTACTACATCTGGGTCGTGTTGCATGAAATTCTTGGACACGGCACGGGAAGGTTCTTGACCGAAGTTTCCGATGGAAGTCATAATTTCAATCCAGACGAGCCTCCACTGAATCCTTTCACCGGAAATCCCGTGGAATGCTGGTATCGGGCCGGGCAAACATGGACAGGAGTATTCAATGACCTTACAACAACGGCGGATGAATGCAAAGCAGAAATGGCTGGCGCTTACCTGATCGATGATCTCGACATTTTGCGCATTTTCGGCTACACAGGGCAGAGCGAGGTCAAGCCCGATGACAGTGAGTCATTTACCTGATTTCAAACCATCGCGGGTCTGATCATACTCCCATCATAGTCGCCTACAACATGTATCTGCAGCTCGGTGTAGATGGACTTCGAGGTCTGGAGAACTACAACCCTACGACCAGGTAAGCAGAGACCTGGTGGGAATTGTAAGGCCATGCTAACCGAATGACAGAAATGGGGGCAAGCACATAGTCGAGTAAGTCCGAATACTTCCACAATGTTGACTTCCCCTAACTCACACACAGGCGCATTTTGCAATGTTTCGCCACCTTCTCCGCGACAGTGATGGACTCTACACTGTCATATATGATGCTGAGAAAATGACGTTGACAGTCAAAGTTAACCATTCCCGGGTCATCTCTCATGGAAAGCCTTCGCTGGGCCGGATGCTTATGAAACTTCATATCTATCGTTGTACTGCAGACATTTCTAAACGTCGGCGCTTTTACGAGGAATTATCCCGAGTGGACGATGAAGCCTTGACCTGGAGAGATATCATTATCTCCAAAAAGGACCCGGCCTTGGCGTTTAGTCCAGCCAACACTTACATTGTCGAGGATGATGTGAGGATCAAGGAGTATGAACCCACTGTTCAGGGAATTGTGCAAAGCTGGGCTGAAAGAAGTATACACTAGGCGACGCCTGTACGCTCACGCCTCAGCAAGTGTATTGATGTCTAAGAAACCATCCATCCATTTACAACTCGATTCAAAGGCTTCATTGCGTTCGTTGAACGTCCGATCTACCCCGAGACGTTACAAAACAAATTGAAGAAGGACATCAGAGAGCCAAAGGCACCAAATATATCACCGTCCAGAACGTCAGCCAGTTTACAAAATCCCTTCATTGCTGGGTGTCGCTCATGGCCGGTAGCGGCTAGTCGTGGTTCACTGGATGGCAGCCTGAGACTGGGTTTCCTATTTCAATATTCCACAGGATCGAACCAGACAAGCACGGAAGTTCTAGACCTCTTAAGAAGTCTCATTATGATGACATTTGACATGTTCACATGCAGATGAGCCACGATTTTGATCAGAACCACTGGGAAGCGGGCTTCAAATCCGACCTTACCTCATCATGACGATGGTGAAAAGATGGGAGGGAGGGTTATAAAGTAGCAAACTGACATATCCGAGAACTCCAGCATTCTGCAATGAAAATAACCGTCTCTCTGCCCTGGCTAAAACAAAGCCGAACCAAGCAACAATGCCATTCTATGTTCACCTTCAACAGCGCCAGCCCGGTCAATGGCCAGGACACTGGCACCGATACCTTGTGACCGCTGCCGATGACGAGGAAGCTAGGAGATTTCTCATTGGACTGCAGAAGTATACCCAAACGTCGAATGCGAAGCTGAAACACATCGAGGCCGTGAATCTGGAGTGGTGGAACTTTGAGGCTGATGACGGCTGGTGCATCAAGAATATCTACACCAGCATCAACGAGCAGAAACCATCGGAATATAACAATGTGCAAGAATTGACCGACTGTCGCAAGACAATCCTCCTCACACTCCTGCACGACCACGATGGCAGAGTTTGGCCAATTCTTCCCCTTCAAAACACCGAGATCGCTCAGAAGACCGCGATTTAAGGAACGGGTGGTCCGTTGACTCCTTCAGGATGATTTTGCATATACGAGACTGATGATAATGCGAGCAAAGTGTTCAGTACGAGATACGTTTACGTTGAATAGTCACTTTCATAAAAAAAAAAAAAAGAAATGGACCAGGCGTAATCTAATCGTAAGATGGGCGAAATTTGCTACCCCAGATCGAGACCCCACAGAATCTCCCGAGTCGGACGGACGGTCGGCAGAGCGCAGGCGAGTTCACCCGATGCGCAACTGCCAGCGCCTTGCCGACGCGCATTCCGCTGTCGGAATCGTAAATTACGCCGGTGCCGTGACGGGACCCCAGTGGGGGGCTTATCTAATCGCTTGCAAAGAGTCTCAGCACCAGGACCCTGGCGGGCTAGCAGTAATGGATCGCAAACCACCAGGAATTCGGAGGCCGGTGGACTCGGGGCAGCATTGGACACTTTCCCCGTCCCGATCGCGTGTCTCGATCGCGTGCCTCGATCGCATTGAAGGGGCCCGGGGAGCGCGACAGGCGGCCCCCCCCGCAGGCAGAACATTTCTCCCCCCACGGGCGTACGAGGCAATACGGCGGCGGTGGATCGCCAGTGGGGTCGGCTTCGGAAGGCGGCAAAGCGATGCTGGATGTCGGCGGCGGATAATCGCTTTGTCGGCTGCGTCGCGACGCTCACTAGCCGAACGGCGAGCTGGTGATGCTGAAGAGCCGTGTTACTTTTATCGCTGCTCGTCCGGCCTTCTCTTCTTCTTTCCTTTCCTCTTCTTCCCCAGGTTTATCTCCTCTGCAGAATCATTCTCAGTCAAGGCTGGTCGACACCATGTCGCGGCCTGTTCCTGCGGTGTTCCGCCCCATCTGGCGGCGGAACTTCTCCGTCTCAACCACCAAGCGCGCCATTGATAAGATATGCCCGTCCGCCCAGGAAGCCATCAAGGACATGAAGGGTTCCTCCACTGTCCTCGTCGGTGGTTTTGGTTTCGCCGGTGTTCCCACCACGTTGATCGATGCTGTTCGTGATCGCCCGGAAATCAAGGATCTGACGGTCGTCTCCAACAATGCTGGAATGCCAGGTGTTGGTCTCGGTAGGTTTCCACTACTGCGAGGGTGCAATCCATGGGTCTAACAGCCAACAGGTCAGCTGCTGGAAAGCAAGCAGATCAGCAAGATGATTGCCTCGTTTATTGGTGAAAACAAAGTGTTTGAGAAAATGTATCTCAGCGGTGACCTCTCCCTGGAATTGACCCCCCAGGGCACCATTGCGGAAAAGTGTGCCGCTGGTGCCGCTGGTGTCCCTGCTTTCTATACCCCTGCTGCTTATGGAACAATCGGTACGACCTCGTCTTCACTAGCTAGCTAGGCCCGGCTAACCCAGACAGTGCAAACCGGTGAACTCCCCGTGCGTTACAACAAGGACGGTAGCGTCGCGATCAAGAACGACCCCAAGGAAACCCGCGTATTCAACGGCAAGAACTACATCCTGGAAGAATCGATTTTCGGTGACTACGCTCTGGTTAAGGTTCACAAGGCCGACAAGCTGGGTAACTGCCAGTTCCGCAAGTCGATGAACAACTTCAACGAGGCCATGGCTAAGAACGCCAAGTACACCATTGTCGAGGCGGACCACATCGTCGAGGTTGGCGAGATCGACCCCGAGAGCATCCACCTGCAGGGTATCTACGTCAACAAAGTCATCCAGAGCACCGGCGAGAAGAAGATCGAGAAGCTCACTTTCGCCAAGGACCCCAGCGAGATGCTCCAGGCTGGTGAGTATCGCCGACCAGACATAATAGGCTACGGGTGTTGACTGTCACAGGTTCCGGTGAGGCCACCGCCCGCCGCGAGCGCATCGTCAAGCGTGCTGCCAAGGAGTTCAAGGACGGCATGTACGTCAACCTCGGTATCGGTATGCCCCTGATTGCTCCTTCCTACGTGTCTGAGGGTGTGGAGGTCGTCCTCCAGGCCGAGAACGGTATCCTGGGTCTGGGTGGCTACCCCAAGCCCGGTGAGGAGGACCCCGACTGCATCAATCCCGGCAAGGAGACCGTCACCCTGGGTCGCGGTGCCTCTGTTTTCGGATCCCAGGAGAGTTTCGGCATGATCCGCTCTGGCCGCATCGACCTGACCATGCTCGGTGCTCTCCAGGTCAGCCAGTACGGCGGTACGTACATCCTCCCCGGCCTACTGAACACCTCAACTAACTTGTGTAGACCTGGCGAACTTCATGCTCCCCGGTAAGGTCAAGGGTATGGGCGGTGCCATGGACCTGGTTTCCAACCCCGAGAAGACCAAGGTCGTCGTCACCATGGAACACACCGACAAGAAGGGCAACCCCAAGATCCTGCCCGAGTGCAGCTTCCCCCTGACCGGCCCCCGCTGCGTGTGGAAGATCATCACCGATCTGGCCGTGTTCGAAGTCAGCCCTACCGAGGGACTGACGCTGGTTGAGTACGCCGAGGGCGTGACCGTTGAGGAGATCCGCAGCAAGACTGCTGCTCCTTTCAAGGTTTCGGATGACCTGAAGCCTATGCTGTAAATAATACCTTGGGTGAATTTGTTTATAGAATGTGTATATAACGTGGGATGACCGGATAAATCAAAACTATGATTCATATAAACATCTCTCATAATGTACTACAAAACAAAACAAAACAAAACAAAACAAAAAACCTCATCTAACAGTAGTACCCACCGAACCACACCTCAATCCCTCCTCCTTCTCCAGCCCTCCCCAACTAAGCTAAACCAAACCAACCCAATACCATCCACGAACAACAAACAAGACAAAAAAGAAATGAATTAATTAATGACCCGTCTTCGACCGATTCTTCGACCCTGTCGTGCCCTCCCTCCCTCCATCAGAGGGATTCGGCGCCGTCCCACTATTCATCCTCCTCGCGGCAGCCACATTCGGAGCCTGAAACGCCAAATCATTGTTTTTCAAATGCTGCTCGTGGAGTTCATCGTCGGAGGGCGTCCAAGCGTTTTCGTAGTCGTCGATGGGCGCGTCGTCGCGGACACTGCCGTGGACTTTTTTTGGGTTGAAGCGGGGGAGAGGAGATTGGTTTGGAGGGCATTATTCTTAATCGGGGGGGGGGGGTTTATTTAGGGTTGATGTGAATAGTAAGTGCTTTGAGGGTGGGGAGAAGGGGGGCGGGTTTATGTAGCTGCTCATATGTGATGTACTGGGTGTGAATTCATGTGTATGTGATGTGAAGTAGGTTTATGCAGCGTTATGATGAGATCATGAGTCTAGATTTATGGATTGGGTTAGGTTGGGTTGGTTGGGGTCCACATTACAGACAGGTTTTCGATAGAGTGATTGAGTGGTAGATAGATAGATAGATATGGTATCATTTGAAGGTGGAAGACAAGGCATGTTAGTTGAGGATGGCGTCATGGCGATGTAAGATTACAGTAAGTAACTTGGTGATGGGTGGGTTAGATAACCTGAGGTGTTATGATAAGTGAAACTCAGTATGATAGTAAGCAATATGAGCCTGTGCTGGAATTTAACTAGATGGTTTATTGGGAGTGTGGCTTGGTGATGAGATGGGATCCTGTGTGGTGGGGATGGCTTTGTGGTTTCCTGATTAGGAAATGTTGTAGGGATTCAATTCGATATATCGATGGAGGGTTGAGTCTCGGTCATTGAGATAGGATTATAGATCGGAGGGATGTAAGGAATAATGAGTTAGCCAGTAAGAAGTTACATGTACTGTCTAAGAGTATGCATGCTAACAGAACCCCCGCAGTTGCACATTCCGGATATAGAATCACTCTTCTTTGTATACCTATCCCACGATTGTAGTAGGTTAGGCACTAACTCAAAACGTAGGATCATCGGCCTGCCTCCGCAATTATTGACGGACTCTGACTCTTAGGAACTTGAGGCATCCCCCACATGTGGGGTCCCCTCATCTCGTGGGGCCGGGCCGGACTGGACTCGGCCTATACAAACGGCTATTTATTCCCACTGCATGCGCTTATCTTATGCGTATTGGCTGATAACCACCCCCTTGAATGCAGCATATGCTATCGTCAACAGTACATCTTTCTAGCTTCCCATCCCACAACACACTCTACCACATCGCTTGATATGAGCCGAGTGGTGGCAAGTGTGAGCAGTCTCCTCGATTCACTCAGTTAATCTACGCCAGTCATACTGTACTTAAATACTGGGTAGTTTCAAGTGAGACAAATGAACTCAAGCATTACTCTAGCGCGAACATTTTTGAATTTGACACACCACCCGAGGAAATGATAGTCAGCTTGGGCCCCATACACCAAATAGCAAGAAGGTCGATGCTGAAACGGTGAAAGCGCCTGATACTCCTTTATGAGCCACCGCAAGACAAGGTCCAAAAGACAGAATACAATGAACGAGTCCGAAACTGGACAGATCTCGAAATGGTGGTTAAGGCAGAGACAAGCAAAATGAGCACCGAAGCGAGGCGAGCCGGCTCGAGGGAAGTGGACTTCCCTTTGCAGTTGTGAACAATGCCCAACGGACGATAAATCACAAGCAGGGTGTGGTGCCAGCTCTTTCTGGCCAGATGAAAGGATTAACGTAGGCTAGCGGCTACAGTCCACGCACGAGGCATGGTTCAAACCATTGATCATCCAGCTTATGGGCCAATTAAGGTTATCAATCCTCCAGTGAAATATTTGGATATTCAACCCAGTACCAGAGCGAAACCGCACTTGCTTGATGAATATACAGCAGAATTTCTGGAAGACGGGGGCCTGACCGAGTCTAAAATCCAGCCATTGAGAGGGAAGGGATGGTTGCTTAAATGGTGGTATGTTCTGAAATAGTCTGGATTGGCATGGTATCATAGGACAAGGAATTGTTCTATATAGTGAATCGGTTCTGTGATACTTGATAGAGTTGGTGTTTGCTTCACACAAAACATATCAGTTGCCCTCCACAATGATACCAGGGGGCGGTAACAGTATTGACGAGTCCCATAGTGACAGGACCAATGATGCACCCTTCCAAGGGTGTCCAAACAGTTCTTGCATAGTATCTAAAGGCATATCTGAACCCACCACGTGTTTGAAGTGTTGAACCAGAAATGGAGTCGTATATTCATGGGAGGTGTCGTAAAGGCTACCAGAGAAATTGCTGCTGAAAACTCACAGAGGGCGCGCCTCTCCATAGACTCGGTTTCTGCTGTACACCAGAGCTCAATTCATGGACGGCCTCCGCCTGAGCGCGCTGATATTGTATCGCTTCGAAAACAGGATCAATCCGCGGGCGACTTTCTCTAATCTCATTATCTAACCCAGGACTGTGGACCACTTTAGCCGGCGACACCCCCGCATCTTCCGGGCTATTGGGGATCTCGATCTGATGTATCCGTGGTAGCTTTGGCGCCTCCCGATGCTCTTGAAACTCAGAGGCATGCTCCCTGCGGAATTCAATCTCCGGTTGATATTGTGAAAGCGGGACAGAGGGACGCCTCACACCATCCGGCCCCGAGAAGCGCGGTGCTGAGGCATTTCCTCCATTGGTCAAGCAATCATTCTGCCAGTCGCGAATATCCTGGACAGTGTGCAAAGGGAACTTCTTCCAATAATCTGTACCTCGTTTTCCAAAGCGGGAGGATGGAGAGTACATTTGTGTAGGACTGTTGCTGTTCCTATAGTTTCTGGGATGATCTTGGCTTTCTTGAATGGTGGCTGAGAGCTGGGAATCCGGGATTTCGGTGAGTAATCTCAACAGCAGACTCTCTGTTTCATGGAGACGATGTTCCAGGGCTTCTATATAACCTTTTGCAGGGCCACTGGTAGGTATAAGCATTACAGACTTTGAGTATAAGCGACATTGCTTACCGTTTTAACTGTTCGGGCCAGTCGCACGGCCGGTTGTGTTGGTGGCATTGTGTGCATATCGGCCTTCCGAGCCAGATTAGTTGCTTGTTAAGTGCAGAAGGGAAAAAGAGAACCCAAGTGTACTACTTACTTGTTTCCACTGCACTAAAAGCGTATTTCGGTTAAACTTGCATATCCGTCAAGGCAAGGGATAGTCTCACCTTCTGTTTCCGGAAGCGGCAGGAATTACAAGCCACCGTGATGCGAGACACTTTATTTGGCTTTGCAGGGGCCATGGTGGTGGGCGGTTAATAGTTTGACAGAGGGGGAATGCAGGAAGAGTGGGATGGGTGACCGGCTCCGCTCGGAGATCCTCATTGTTTCGGCCAGAGGGCAGGGTTAAGAGCGCCGCGAGGAAAAGCGTTATACAAGCCCCCAAGGCACGCCTGGTTACCGCTTCCGGTTAAGCGCGGGGGCGGTGGGGCCTTCCACGGCTGAACGCTTAGCCGACGCGTGGCTTCCCCTTCAGGCATTCCATCTGCCTTTCCCTCCGGGGGTCAACAATCTTCCTCTCGATGTACACTACTGTTCATGGTTTTCCTACAGAATACATGCATTGAAAGTGGTATCTACTCATTGACTCATGGTTACTCGGTTGTGGCGTGGCTTAGTAGGCCCCCATGGCAAGTGGGTTGGGCGAGACTAGCTAGCCGTACTGTGGGTTAGCCGGTGCGGTTGGCGGTCACCTCCAATCCCCGTACCTAGTCTTCATTGGCAAAGTAGCGAGCTTCCAATCCTAGTTACGTGCCGACCTGAGAGTCGAAGTGTTGCTTACAATAATATCAATAAATAGATCTTCAATCCACGTCCAAACTCGTGGCAAAAATTTACTGACATGCTTAGGACAAACCTTCAGCCAAATCTGCAGCCGGTGAGGAAGTACTATATAGAGCATGAAGATGCGGGGTACATAGTATTCTCCGAGAGAATCATCTGCTTTCTCCAGCTTCTACGTTTCTTTCTTGACCATTGCAGGACAAAATGTCAGCCGAAAAGCCCACATACCGCATTGCATCCATCCCGGGTGATGGGATTGGCGAGGAAGTGGTGAAAGCGGCCATCGAAGTGGTCAATAAGCTCGCCCAGAAGCTGAACACTTTCAATATCGAATTTACGCATCTCCCATGGGGAACGGACTACTACAAGCAGCATGGTCGGTACATGTCAGAAGGTTACTTGGAGACGGTGCGGAAATTCGATGCAGGCTTGTTTGGTTCTGTGGGACATCCAGGTACGACGATTTGCTTCTAACAAGGCAAAATTAAGCTCCAATCCAGTAATGTGAACCTCCACTGACGTACCCAGACGTTCCCGACCACGTCTCATTATGGGGCCTTCTTCTGGCCCTCCGCAGTCCATTGCAACTATACGCAAATGTCCGTCCTGTACGCACCTTTCCTGGAACCAAGTCTCCCCTGAACACGGCAGTGGATGGCATCGACTGGGTCCTTGTACGAGAGAATTCTGAAGGAGAATACTGCGGTCAGGGTGGACGTAGCCACGTCGGCCAGCCATGGGAAGCCGCGACAGAGGTGGCGATGTTCACCCGAGTTGGCATCGAAAGGATCATGCGCTTTGCCTTCGAAACAGCCCGTTCTAGACCACGTCATCACCTTACCGTGGTGACGAAAAGTAACGCCATGCGGCATGGGATGGTTCTATGGGACGAGGTCGCTACAGAGGTTGCAAATGACTTTCCGGATGTCACCTGGGACAAGATGTTAGTGGACGCTATCACCATCCGCATGGTGATGAAGCCGCAGTCGCTGGACACTATCGTGGGAACCAACTTGCATATGGATATTCTTTCCGATCTTGCAGCTGGTCTAGCTGGTTCAATTGGTGTTGCACCATCCAGCAATCTCGACCCTACCCGCAAGAACCCGTCGCTGTTCGAACCAGTGCACGGGAGTGCATTCGACATCATGGGTAAAGGTGTGGCCAACCCGGTGGCCACCTTCTGGTCGGCTGCAGAGATGCTGACATGGTTGGGTGAAAGGGATGCCGCGAAGAAATTGATGGAATGTGTCGAGAAGGTGTGCGCTGCTGGAATTGTAACTCCGGATCTGGGAGGGACGTCAGATACGCAGGGGGTCGTGGATGCGGTTTGCAAGGAGATTGAGCAATTATCACCATTGGTGGTTGTAGGTTAACAAGTCAGTAGTTAGTCTAGCATATTCTACGTCGGATATTTCTCTTGCGGACTTCTTCCCGTCTTCATCCCGCGTCTTCCGGCCTTCTTTGCATCCCTGTTTGGCTGGCCCAGTCCCCATAAGCCATGTTACTCCAATACGAAAGCCGATAGTCCAAGTTCCCCCACCATTCCTGCACCTATACACTGGCTTGCTGCACTTTCCTAATCTCCCTTTTCATCATGCAGTCGTTGCCAACCGTATTGGATCGTCACCACCAGACTGCGGGCAGAAGCCGCTCCGGCCTAATGTGCCCCTTGCATCCCCAATCAACACCTCCCTGTGTTTTTTATCATGGCTACTGCTTGTAACTCGCCTGGGCATGGCTGATGATGGCATAGTTCTTAGATCGGGAGCACCATAGAAGCAATGGAGAGAATAATAAGGGGTAGTTGTCTGATACTTTCGTGAGAAGAGACCGTTGTGTTGAATAGTCCACAGAAGGCGGTATATATTCTCATATAAGAAGGCTTTACAAGCCTAAGGGACTGGCTTGAGAAGGCTGTGAGACTTCCCCTCCATTTGTGGATGAGTGCTAACTGTCTTGTACATAGTAGATTCCGACTTTTCAACCGAGCACCATGGGGCTACCAGGGTTCCGTAATCCGATCAGCATAGATAGTCTCACCGAATCATACGAGACGACTCGATTTGACTATATCTACCCGTCATCGTCCTACAATTGTCTGGTGGGTGTTGGAGGTGGTGCATAAAGTTGTGCCACTGTCATGACTAAGCAGGGGGTTGTCTCCGGCAGCTGTTCATCCAGTCGAACTTGATTTCTCTTCCATCTTCGGGCTTCATCCTCGACGGAGACACCATGAACCTGCCAGAATGGAGTCTTCGGACCTCACCAATGGCGAGATCGGTTCCCTGACCGCGCATTCACCTGATGAGAGTCAGTTTGTCGGTAGCTCCAGCGGAGTGTACTTCATCAAAACCGTCCGACGGGCTTTCTCCGAAAGTCTAGATCCGAGCGGCACATCGCCTGCGCAAGACTTTCCACACCCGGAGGATACGCTGGTGGGTAGTGAAGACTCACATCATCACCGTCACTCGGTATCCCGGTCCGCAAACACATCGCCTGCTGCCCTGCGAGATGATCAGTCTCCGTGCCGATGGACATATGACCCCGCGGTGGCAGCAGTCCTGGGCAATGCTCCCCCGCTTGATACAGCCCGCGAACTTATGATGATGTATTTCAAGGTCTGGCATCCTTTGTTCCCATTTTTACATGGCCCGACATTCTTGCAGGCCATGGAGGTGCTCTACTCCGAAGATCGTCAGGATTCAGTACATTCTCCATCTCCAGATCACCGAAATGCCTCCTGGACCACGATCTTCCAGTGCGTTTTAAATCTGGCTAGTCTTGTGCACCCAGACCTCCGTCTTCCTCCAGGGTCTCAGATTGAGTCACCTAGCAACATGCATGCTCTTCTGGGAACTCTGACTAGTAGAAATGACCTCCTGTCTCTGCAAGCACTTCTTGCTTGCCAGCTATACCTGGTTGCGAGAATGTCCCTCCGGACAGCCTCCACTGTAGGTGGCTGCATGCTCCGGTCCATGCTGCACGCTGGCCTCCATCGCTGTCCGTTCCGATACCGGGAACTCACATCCCACGACAGACAGCTGCGGAAGAGGATCTTTTGGTGTGCGTATGCCATTGACCGATACCTAAGCCAAGCACTCGGTTTGCCCTTAGGCGTCCAAGACTCCGACATCGATGTCTGTCCACCCGGCGCTCCAGAGACCCATATCCCAGGGATGTACAACAGGGCCCAGAATTATCGACCCAGCTTGTTCCCTGAGCAAAGAGAGCACTATCCCCACTCTTCAAACAACCAATCTCTTGGGAATGCCTCACGACGTCTCCCGCCAGCCGAAGAAACCCAGCAAAATCGCCGGGAAATCGCCTTTGCAAGCTACGTCGAGTCCGGCACCCTGACAGGCCGAGCCCTCGAGCTCTTCCATAAATCCATTTTCGTGCGCTCCGTTCGACGTAGCTCTGTGCTATTCCTAATCACAGATGTCCACAAGTGGTGGAACAATCTCTCTCTCGAGACACTCCAAGGCCAACCAGCCGCAAACGCAGCCTCATCATCCCAAACAGCACCGACAACAACACCCAACGCATTCAACTTCGCCCCCTTTTTCACCGTCCTCTATCAACACCTCATCCTCCTCATCAACCGCCCGTCCCTCTCCCTCAACCCGTCAACGCCCGAATTCTGCTCGGGGCTGCAAACCTGCATCAACGCCGCAAGGGAGATCCTCTCGGCCCTAACCACGCAACAAGAAAGCGGCCAATCCTTCTTCTGGCCGGGCTTTCTCTCTGCTGCCTGGATGTCAGGACTCGTCCTTGCATTTGCATGTCAACTTCGCCAATACGTTTTATCCAAGGGAGTCCAGTACGTTTCCAATCCTTTCTGCCTGAAATTGTCACGCAAACTCCCCTCCACTTACCCACATACACCCCTCACTAACAAACCCTCTCCCAAAACAGAGAAATAACCAAATGTCTCTCCATCCTCCACACCATGTCCACGCAATGGGAAACAGCCAAACACTGCTACAGGGCCCTTTCCCTGCTATCTCGAAACATGCACGAGACTAATACTACAAGCGAACCCTCACCCAACAAAAGACGAAAAGTAGATTACTCCTCCTCGTCTCGTCCTCGTAACCCACAAGATCCCACAACCACCACCATGACCGATCACCTACCCACTACTCACACAGGTCCCACTAACCCGGGAGAGGAAGAGCAAGAAGAACATACTAGAAGAAGAAGGGACCACGGCGCAAATACAACAACCAACATATACCACGATAATACTACCACAACTACTGCACAGATACCAGATTTGAACGATACAGACTTTGATTTTAACATTGTGGATCTGCTGCAGGGCAGTAACTTTGATGATTTGACGGATATGTTTGGGCAGCAATATCCGACGTTTTGAGCTGGGGTCGGAGAGGATAGATGTATATCATGTGCGGTTATCGTATTTACGAGATACATATAGATTCAAAAATACCAGCGACTACGTGGTTAAGAAAGCATCCCGTGAGGAAGTCATAAGTCTATATTACACTCGTGTCATATCGTAGGATACGAGGTAGGTAGTATGGCGGGATAGGAAGAGAAAAGACGTCACAACTTCCTCCCTCTCGTGACATGAAATAAGAGAGTACCATGGCATCCGAGCAACTTTTCATCTCCGATCCCGGCGTTGGCTGCTTTTCTGCACTCGACGCCCTCTTGCATCGCCGCGGAAGAACGTTTGGTCCTTCGAAGAGAGTGGGAGAAAGAAAAAGGGGGGATCCAGTAAGGTTGATGTCGCTCGCTAATCATGGGCCGATGACACCACTAACAAAGAACTTTTGGGAACCGAGGGATATCAGGACCAGGAGGGAAAGAGAAGAGAGGTAAAAAAAAAAAAAAAAAAAAAGTGGGTAGGAGGTGAAAAAGAAAAGGAGTTAGGATAAGAGAAAATAAGGGTGAAATCGTTAATTCGAGTAAAAGAGGTAATCGAGGTCATCAAAAATAGGTGGTGTCAAAATTCCGACATGGCAGACAGCTGAATCAAACCACCGGCGCTGCAAGTGAGACAGGGATTTACGCCTTGGTCTCCTCAGCGGCGGCCTCCTTCTCAGCCTCTTCGGGCTTGGCAGGCTCGGCGGCGGCAGCAGCAGCAGGGGCCTCAGGCTCACCCTTGTTCTTCATGTACTCATCGTAAACGCTAAGGGCCTCGTCGACCTTGGCGCGAAGTGCGTCTTCCTCCTCCAGCCTGCAAGAACACATTAGTAACGCAGCACGAATGACAAGGTATGATAGGGAATACTCACAGGCTCAATAGCTCAGTGTTCTCCATCTCCAGAAGCATACCAGTGATCTTACCAGCCAACTCAGGCTGCTGGGCTTGGATCTTGGGGTACAGAGCCTCGCCGAGCATCTGCTTCTGCTGGGCCGGGGGAACGGCAGCAAGAGTCTGAGCGTTGAGACCGCCAGCGGCAGCTTCCTCGCGACCAGCGGGCTGACCAGCGTTCTGTCCACGGCCAGCCTGGCCAGGACGGACCTGACCCTGCTGAACGGGAACACCACCACGGCCCTGACCGTAACCAGGACCACCACGCATACCCTGACCCATGGGCATTCCGGGAACCTGACCACGACCACCAGCGCCGCGTCCGAACTGCACCTGAGCCATAGCTCCGGGGTAGCCCATGCCGTTAGGAATGCCACCAGGGCCCTGCATGCCCATGGGGATACCCTGAGCGAAGTTGGGGGGGATCTGCTGGTTGGGGGCCATGCCGCGACCACCCTGCTGGCCAGGGAAGGGACCGGGGTACTGGCCGGGGCGTCCACCGGGGATACCCATCACCATACCGGGCTGAGGAGGGAAGGCCATACCACGCTGGCCACCAGCGGGAATGAAGCCCTGCTGACCGGGGCCGTAGAAAACGGCGGGCTGCATGTAAGGCTGGGGCATACCAGCGGCAGCGGCGGCCTGCTGCTGTCTGATGGTGTTGCGAGCCTGGATGCTGGCCTCAAGCTGGCTTCTGCGAACATCCTTGCGCTGAGCAAGGGCAACGTAGAGGGGCTTGCTGTTAACCATTCTCTGGTTCATCTCGGTGACGGCCTTGGAAGCCTCATCGGGGCTGCTGAAGCAGACGAAACCGAAACCCTTGCTCTTGCCGAAAGGCTTCTTATCGGACTTCTTGCCCTCCTTGTCCTTCTCCTCGGAGGACTCGCTAGCTTTCTCCTCAGCCTTCTCGGCCTCAACGGTCTCCTTGTCGTTCTCCTTGTTGGCCTCCTTCTCCTTACCAGCGGAGTCGGGAGACGAGGCGCGCTCGACGTTAGTGTCGCGCATGACCTTGGCAGAAGTGATGGTACCGTAAGGTCCGAAGAGTTCACGCAGCTTCTCGTCGTCAATGTCGTCCGTCAGGTTCTTGACGTAGAGGTTGACACCCTGGTACTTGGAAGCCTTCTCCAGGCGGGCAGCCTCGTACTGCTTGCGCAGTTCCTCCTCACGCTCGTGCTTCTTCTGAGCACGGCCAACGTAGAGCTTCTGGGAACGGATCTCCTTGTCGTTCATCTCATCGACGGCGGCCTGCGCGCTCTCGTGGGTGGAGAAGTTGACGAAACCGAATCCACGGCTCTTACCCTCCTGGTCACGGCTGAGGGTGGCGGAGGTGATCTCACCGAAGACCTCGAACATATTGCGGAACTCATCATCCTCAATCTCGGCGTCGAGGTTCTTGATGTAGACGTTAGTGAAGTTGGCCTTCATCTCCTCGAACTTGCTCTGGCGGTCCTTCTTGGAAATGTGGTGGCCGACGAAGACCTTCTTGTCGTTCAACAGCATGCCGTTGACGTGCTTGATGGCGTTGTTGGCAGCCTCGGCAGTCTCGTAGTGGACGAAACCATATCCCTTGGAGTTACCGAACTCGTCCTGAGCGACCTTGCAGCTGAGGATGTTGCCGAAAGCGGCGAACGTGTCGTGAAGAGCCTTGTTGTCAATGGCACTGTCGAGGTTCTTGATGAAGACGTTGCCCTGACCAGTCTTGCGGAGGGCGGGGTCACGCTGAGACCACATGATACGGCAAGGCTTGCCCTTGATCAGGGTGTAGTTCAGGTCTTCCAGGGCACGCTCACCATCGGCGGTGTTGTTGTAGTTAACGTAGGCGTAGCCGAGAGAGCGTCTGGTAACGGCATCACGGCAGACACGGATGGAAGCGACTTGGCCAATGGAGGAGAAGAGCTCGTAGAGCATAGCCTCGGTGACCGAGGGGTCGAGCTCACCGACATAGAGGGAAGCCGAGTGAGGCTGGTTGGCACTGGGGGCCGGAGCCGAGTTCTCGACGGCAGTGACCTCGGGAGTACCACTGGGGGCGGCGGCAGCAGCAGCAGGGCTGGCCTCAGCAGCGCCGTTGACGTTCTCGACGGCGGGGGTGGTGGCGGCGTCGGCAGACATTTTTGTGGTGTTACTGTTGACAGGGGACGAGGTTAGCCCAACGTCACTGATATAGAGGGGTGAAGAACAAAATGAACTGGCAAGCAGGTTGCAGGGTTGAGCTAAGCTCCCAAGCTACAATCGAAAGAGACAAGAGTGCAGTGCAGGAGTAACAGATGGCTGATGACAGCGGAAGATGAGCTAGGGGATCCAACAGAGCCAGTGTGCGCTGACTGACGGAGACAGGAATTCACTCCCAGGCGGTCACACTATCACAGTGAAGGACGGGGGAGGAGGGGGAGGCACGATGATCAACGCGATAAAGAAACAACCTCGATCTCAGGCACCAGCAATGACGATAGACGACACTGGCAGGATAAGAGAGACAGAGCGACGAGGATGTGAAGAGAAAACACGATCACGAGGGAGGACGAATAGGCGGTCGAGGGAAATCCTTCAGATGCACGCACACACACATCCACGCGCACACACACACCGCACACTTCGGAAGAGGTGGGAAAAAGTCACAGTAGGGCCCGACGGGAAATGGGTTTGGAGGGGAGATATACTTTGGTTTTTTTGTACTTTTTTCCGGGTTTTTTTGCGAGATTTTTTTTTCGATGGGTTTTCGAAAAAGAGGGGATATGAAAAGGGAGGGAGAAGAGAAAAGGATGCTGGGAGAGACAGCAGAGAAGGGTTTTATGATTTTTTTTGGGGAAGGAAGAAGAAGAGCGGATGGAGGAGAAAGAGAAAAGACGGCGAAGAATGAAACGACGCCCCAAAGGAACCTGTCTGCCTTTTTTTTTTTTTTTTTTTTTTTTTTATCTGAAAAAAACTCAAAAGACAAAATTTTCCTTTTCTCTCTTTGGGCCGGCAGCTGCCACTAGTCCTAAAAGAGCCTTGGTGTTCGCCGCTTGAACGGCGCTTTACGGAATGGTGGGTTCCCGCCCTGCACTCTCGTTTGCTACGTCGAGTTTTTAGCTCGAGCGGCAAATCTACCATGAAGGAATATTCGTCGGGACAGCTGCAGCCTCAGGTGTCCACTGGGGCTGGGCCGCTATCAACACCCGCCTCGCCTTTCATTCGACGAGAGCTTGACAGCAGCCACGGCGTCGGTGGTAAACCAGAACAACAAAGGAAACAGACCTCAAACTCAAAGAACCCATTCTGAATAAGTATATATAATGACTATCTATCGGTGGGTCGAAGCTACCCCCTACCCCTCCGCTGATAACAAAGGCCAGAGATGTCAGCAGCACCGGGACTCGAGCTAGAAATAGCATACAGCATCGGGATTGGACAGACAATGAAATGACACAACAACAATAAAATGACGCACTACTCACCAGGACGCCTCAGCTATGCAACTCATAAGAATTTACTAAATGCACTCCATCTATCTGCATGACCGGCCGGCCATATTCAGACCATGTCATTAGAACCACCACCCACCTCAGCTCAGGTCAAACCCAGCTCCCGAATTGACCGCATACAAGAGCTTCTCTCGAAGGGTATCGGCGTTGGTATACCGGGGAAGCTTGAGGAGGTTCACGCAGGTGCTTGTGCTAGGCAGTCTCTCTTGATCCTCGCTGGAGTCCCGGATACTGAATCGAGGATTGAGATGGCTGAAACCTAACAAAGGAGCCCGAGGCGTAGACGTCACGAATCGAAGCACCTTCTGTCTTTCGGCGTTTGACATCTTCTCCATGACCTCCCAGAATAGCTTGACCGTTGGGTGCTCTTCTTTGTCGTCACCGATTGTGTACACACCACCATAAAGCGTGTTGCGTCTCAGGTCCGCTACGTCGATGTCTCCTGAATCACCACTCACAAGGGTCTGTAGCTCGGTTTGATTGAACATTGATAACCATGAGGGCTGGATGACCTGCCCCAGTCCCTGGAGAAAAGCGTTGGTCTGCAGAGCAGGCTGGACTTGAAGACGGTAGCGAGCAATGTAGGAGATGTACACAAGTCGGTTCTGATTCGTAACAGGTATGTCTGACCCATGGCTTTTCAGGTCTCGTGTCGTCGTACGACTGCCTCCGTCCGGAAGCGGTACGGTATCGGTGATGGTGAAATTCAGCGAAAAGTCCTCCACATCTCCAGTATAATTCTTCAGTTGCAACTATTACCCCAGTCAGCGGCAAGTACACAGCACCAGCGATAACCAGGCTTCACTTACCAGCCCCTGGTAGAGACCCTGATCCAGATCTTTTAGATCGTTGAGGTTGGCACGGTAGGCGGTCTCGCGTTGTGCCGAGCCCGTTCCACCCGTCAAAGCCCATTTGAGCAGGAAAAACGGGGCAAAGTTGACATCGACCAGAATTCCCTCGTACATACACTTTCCAATGATCCGCCCCAGAAACTCGTAGCGTCTGAGTAGATCGCGAACGTTTTCGTTCCATTCAGGTGTGTTTTCGACGAACCCTAGCTGTCTCAGAAACTCCCGCCGCTGCTCAACAGCAACTGGGTTCGGGTAGAGCAGGTGTTGGTCATTCTCTTCAAATAGATTCGTATCATTTGTCGATTTGAAGGCTTCGCTCGTCACGCTCGTGAGAAACTCCTTGGTGACACCGCCGCCATCGATGCCAGCTTCTGGAGTATTGAACTTGTCAATGAACGTAATCTGGATGGGCTCCTTCAAACCCTCTCCCAGCTCGTATAACTCATCAAATGCGTCTTTGAATAGGCTCTCGCGTCTGATATTGGCATGGTGTCGACTCAAAATATCTTGTATGGCAGGACGGCCATCGATCATGCGGCCCATTGAAGCTTGCGCCACAGACATGCGCCAGGCATCCGGATCAATGTACCCTTGTCTTCTGCGTATCTGATCGCGATAGATGAATTCGCGGAATATCTGGACTCTTGTCGGAAACGGTATAAAGAAGGGCATGTTCCGCAGGATCTCCAATCTAGGGGCCACGGCCTCCAGCTGCTTCCTGCGAGCGGCCTGTTGCTGGCGGCGTCTCAGCGCTTCGATCCGAAGAGTCTGCTGAGCGCGACCGGTCCCGATTAGTCCTGGAGATGGCTCATAGTAGTCATCATTCATAAGATCACCCTGTTCCTCTTTGTCTTCTTCATCTTGAAGCTGGTACCGATTCTCCTCTTCCGCGACAACGGCGGGAATGAAGCCTTCCATGTCGAAGCGGCTTGTCATCAACCAGTGCCCATCAGGAAGGAATTTCCGCCTCGAATCCCGCTCATGGATCATTCTTAACAGACCCGTGACTAGGCCCTTGAAGTAGTCGAGCGGGATTCCCGTAACGCCCGGGAGTCCTTTCTCCTTGTTTTTCATCTCAATGTCCCTCACACTTGCAATGGTATCTGACGGCGTGGCAAGTGAGCTGAAGTAACTTCGAATGCCTCCAGTGTCTTGAGTGGTTTCCTTTTCGCTGAGGTCCACCGAATTCCAGTACAGGGTAAAGCCTAAGTTTTTGAGAAAGACCGTCATCACCTGGATATCTCTTAGGGGTAAAGCACTCTCCTTGGTCCACGAAACTCTTGCATTTGAGGCGGTGAAAGAAGACCCGCTAGAGAAGAACTCCTCGTCATCCATTACTTTCAGGACGAACGTGTAGAGCTCGAGGAATAGCAGTATGATAGTCCATTCTTCATCTCTTTCCAATTGGGATATTCCTAGAGACCGAGCATCCTGAGCGTTTTCGACCGGTTTCAGCAGGGGCAACACCTTGGTCGAATCATGACTGATGGCAGCGAATATCTTACTAGCCTTGGATGCCTGCCAGAAATACTTGATAGCCGGAATTCTTGAGCCCGACTGACCTGCGGCTTGGTCGCCTGAAGTAGCCGACCCTAGGTACAACCACATCCGGATATCATCGCCCCGGCGAGGGAAAACTCTCAGGAGGGTCAAGGCATACGTAGCAAGAATTTTCGCTTCTCTAGACGCATCCGACTTGGCATCTACCAGGTCGCCTTGAGAAAGGCGGGTGGGTTGTAACTGCGAGAGAAGCCCTGTGATGCTACTCTGATTGACGAGGCTGACTAGTTGATCCTTGACAAAAGGATGCAGCGGTGTTCGTTCGGGGGCGTCCTCATACTCGTTGGAGTGTTCCGACTCTGAACGGCGCGATATGTGCACAGCGGTGGAGTTGAGCAATTCCGATACCACCTTGACAAAACCAGGTTCTGCTGCCTGATGGCCTGCTTGGTTCCCCAGAGCGCATCGGTGGAAGAAGATAAAATAGGCAAGCAGCCAAAGACGGGCATCCACGTCCTCGAAGCTCCTAGGATGATCTCCGAACAGCGTTCGCAACGGTCCCAAGGCAGAGGTTAGCAATTTATAATTGATATTGTTCGCTAACCCATCCAAGCTTCCTATGTATTCCAACAGGTTGGGAATCGTTAGATAGTTTCTTGCGAACCACTCGTAGGCCGTGAGGGTCTCGGACGTAATGGGTTGAAGCAAAGCAAGGACACACTGAACAAGGTCATCCTGGGATAACTGATATCTTTGAGATATCGATCCAAAGTCTTTCGTGAGACTCGCCATGATGGAGTAGTAGCTTTTGGCTAGGCGTGCCATTTGCTTTGGTATCAGGCCCGTGAGAAAGACGAGCAGCCGGAGAAGGTGCCCAACGGCGAAAGCCGGCACCGTTGACGACGTTGCAGACCGCAGAACACGAAGGGTCAAATTAGCCAGGCGCTTCAGAGGCGTGGTCCATTCTCCTTCGGTCGCGATTGTAGGGACTTCATGCAGAGTTCTCTGAAAAGCCTCCGAGAAGTATACCAAACGGATGATATCACCAGTGTTCCAAGGTTCCAGAAATTGGACCAGTAAACGCAGCTGTGATAGGCACTCCGTGGCCGTGCCGTATCGGAGACACTGTTGCAGAGCAAGCTCTGGACGTTGGGTGAGGGCCTCAAAAGAGAGGGGATCATGTCTGCCCTGCCTCTCCGTGGTATCCCACTCCGTGCGCCACGTTCTGCGCGTTATCTTCCGGCTCCGATAACCCCTCCATGTCCGTTGGATGAGCCGGCTGGACGTCAACCGCTCTCTCTCTTGCTGTCTCACGAGCCGTTCTTGTTGGGCAATGGCGAGAGTATTCTGGGGACCCGCGCCGTGGGGATTTTGTCGGCCGGAGGGATATGCGGCGAAAGGGTTCGTATTGCGGCCACCGAGGTTAACCTGCCGTGGACGGCGGGAGTTCCCCGTAAATGACTGGAACATAGCGAGCGGCGTCGGAATCACGCTGAAGTTAAAGTCGGGCGACAAGACTCGATCGGACAGGTGAGAAGGGCACTGCAGGGATGAGGAACATCAGTGAAGCGTCTCCATGCCGCAGCCCACGGATGAGCAACTTAGATGCGCAGTCAAGCGGAGGGGGGTGGGAGGATGAATTAGGCTGGTATTATGCCATCAGGGAGCATGCAGCTCTTCCTCTTAGTCTTGAGGTCCGGCATTTGCTGGTACTGATCGCCCTAACAGCCACGCACTCCTGCCCGTCATCCAGCCTTATTGCCACTCACCAACCCGCCACAACTTCCGCCGTCACCAGGCTTATTAATGACACCAACATCCATCTAGATGATGCTGGAATTGTTCCCATCGTAATGTCGGAGAGCGATCTCTCTCTCGCAAGCCTTTCGCTCGATTCGATCATTGGTCCTCGGGTATCTCGTCGCAAAATGAATGAGTATGATTTTTCTTACTGCTGCTACTCGGTAGAATTCAGCTATATCTCGCAAAGGACTCGGACTAAACTTTCAAGCGAAAGCCTACCCAAATATGCAATGGGAAGCCTCCTAAAGAAGTTGGAAGAGACCTACTTCCATGATACGACAGACCTTACTTTATATAACCCCTCCATGAGATGATGCGTCTGTTGGGTACACAAGAGACCGAGGAGTCTCGATATGAGAAGAGATGTTGGAGCAGTCCTCCCACAACAAGCACATATATTCATATTCATGATTTTGCTGGTCTCGCGTTGAGTGTCCAGCTTGAGGGACTTCTGCCACTCAATATCCTCGTTTTGAACCTCGCGCAAGCGTTCCCAGATCGCCTCATTCGTTAGATCACCCCTATCCGGGGCATGGGCTTCTGTCAGGACTGCAGAGTCCCCGGTCACACTATTTAACGATTCGGCTATCCAGGCATGATGAGCACAGCACACCTCTCCCACGATGTAAAGAGGCCGTCGAAAACCGGGCTTGACAACCTCTAGATAAATGTTTGGAATGTGCTGGGTTCATATCAAGTGTGCCAGCGCTTTAGGATCGTTATATCTATCGAAACCGCGGACTTGCTGATTTAGATAATGCTGCAGGTTGCATAGCCCTATTCACAGTCCCGTATGAGCAGCACAAACAAGCTAATCCAGTAGCCTCATAACCGGGACAAGGATTGAGGAGTATGTGATAGACCACAAAGAAAAGGTCTTCTCATTGCGGATCACAGGGACCTCAATAACTAGATTGTTTGCTTGACAGTCTGAGATATGTATATATTGTTCGGTAATGAGGGATGCATTAGATATGATTCTTGAAGTAAATACTATACGGCATCGCTTTACTTGGAATAGTTTCTCGTTCTTATGTGGAGATCCTCGCAGGGGGAAACCAAGAGAAATATAGAAGAGAGGACACAAAATGAGAATGGCTGTTTTGCGTGGTAGCCTGCAATGGCGATGAGTTGCTCGCTGGAATTCGAGGTGCCTTATATACCTCAGCCCCTGGTTGCGTTCTTTCGGATCGTTTGACTCATCGCAAATTACTTTCACGGACCTAGCACAAGGGGTCATAGTCTTTCCGAAGCCCATGAAATTTGTCATTGGTAAAATAAACCATTTGCTAATATGCAAAAACCCAGAGATGCGCCGCAATCCAATCCACGTATCAAGGGTGATGAGCGAGACCTAGGCTCATATGCCCTGTCTCCTCAATTACCTGATACATAGGTAGCCCCAATGATATGTGCCCTCAACATCAAATCCCAAAGCTACTGTACATAGAATACAATCCACGCAAGCCAGCGGATATGGCAGGAGGAGGCAACCGACTTAAGCGTCCCCGAAAGTCACAGCAGCAGACGCGAAGGTAATCGATCAGCTGCCGCGTTGATCCATGCCTGGTGTAACTGCCACAGGGTAGAGACGAGGCATGCCTCAATATGTCCGAATATCCGAATTATTTCACGAGAAGCCGACGACTACTGAGTAGGCTTGGTCGATTTCGATTTCTCCGCGGCCTTCTCTGCAGCCTTCGATTCCAGGCGCTCCTGCTCCAGAACCTCCTGTCCATTGTCTGATGCCCACATATCAAGGTAGTCCTTGCCTCCGAAAGCCCGTTCAATCGTCATGGTCCTTCCCCTCCTCACGACCTCGTTCGTGTATTTGGATTTCGTCGGAGGCATACGTTTCGTCACGAAGGGCGTGAGCTGATCTCATAAGTCAATATACAGGTCATAATGAAAGCAATTGTCTCGATTGCAAGAGCATGGGAACCCACCTTGAACTGGTCCAAGTTCTCGGGCACGACGTAAGTGCGGACTTTTTTCCAGTCGATCACATAAGATCCGTTCTTCGCGAAGTAACCCATCGAGCCGGTCCGGTTACCCTTGTAGTAGCCGCCATTGATCTGCTTGGTGGTCAGGCGCAATCGCGCCATCATGGGCTGTGAGGGCTTGAACATGGTAGCAGGCAGAGGCAGTCGCTGATCCTGGTTGCGGAGACAAGACGGAGGTTCAGTGTCGGAGTCGACAAAAGGCTCTTCTGGGCGGCGCTAGGAGTAGCTCCGCCCCGCCAAGAACTTTTTTCCTGGGCCGCATCGGCAAAGTAAAAAAATCAACTGCGACATCTCGACACAGTCGCGGTGCTCAGACGCCTTCGACTGCATTTCCCCCCCTAGTGCGGGCTTTTCTGATCAATTTTTACGCTATCTCCCCTTACCCGCAGGAGCTGCGACAAACGCCATTATGCCTCGCAGCCAAACGCAACGGAGCGGTCCCAAAGACAGAGACCAGTCCTCCAAGAAACCGAGAGCCGCACCCAGGAAGAACAGACCCGGAAAATTACTAAACGCCTTTGCTATTGCAGAAAGCGAATACAAACCAAAGCTGGGATTTAAGCGCAGTCGCTTCGGCCAAGAAGATGAACAGTTCAAACGCAAGCGGAACATCGGTCGAGACGCCGACGATTCGGATGGTCCAGATCAAAGCAAGCGCCGTCGCACGGAGGATGATGATGCCTCGGACATGGGATCGAATGCTGGTAGCGACGGCGAAGGGCACCGGTGGAAGATCGGTGAGGTCGATAGTGACGACGACAGCGAGGTGGACAGTGACGAAGCGATGGGTTCCAGCGATGAGGAGAGATTTGAAGGCTTCACGTTTCGCGGTAGTTCCACAATGAAAAACCAACCGAAGCAGAAGGCGCCGGAGCGCAAAAAGCGCAGTCGCGAAATCACCCTGTCTGAAGATGTCGAGGAGTCGGAGGACGATGACGATCTCGACGAAGATGAGGACGACCTTGGAGAGGACGCCATTGATCTGACTGCTGCCTGGGACATGAACATGGCGGAAGAGGAAGAAGAAGAGAAGAAGAAGGCAAAGTCCAAATCCAAGCAATCGGTTGAAAGCGATGATTCAGAGGAATATGACTCCGATAGCGAAAGCAGCGATTCCGACGACAGCGACAAATTGTCACTTTCAGGAGATGATCTTGATGACGGTGAGGCGGATGAACATGGCCTTTCGAAGCTACAAAGCTTTGTTAACTCCATGAACAACGAGAGTACTACCAAGACGACCCGAAGGACAGGTGGTAGCCAGGAACAAGGGACCCCGACAGAGTTCGGTTTGACTTCTACACGAAAGCTCACCATTGCCGATCTTTTGCCATCCATTACAGACTCTCGCTTGAAGAGTTCGCTCAAGCATGTCGACTCTGCTACAAGCTCACACAAGAAAACGTCTGGTGTTCCTGGCAAGCTGGACGCGCCTCTTGCAAAACGTCAACAGGATCGGCTGGACCGGACGGCCGCATATGAAAAGAGCAAAGAGACTTTGGACCGCTGGCTGGAGACAGTCAAGGAGAACCGCCGCGCGGAGCACCTTGTGTTCCCGTTGCCTGATCCCGAAGCAAACCAGGCGCATCGGATGGGTGCTGCCGAACCGCGGACGGATCTTGAAAGCACTATCCACAACATCCTTCAAGAGAGCGGACTTACCGATGCCAACGGAAAGTCAGCAGAGGATCAGGTACAGGAATTCGAAGAGCTACAGGCGCGGAAGCTGCCTATTGAGGAAATTAGAGCCCGTAGAGCGGAACTACGCAAGCGGCGCGATTTGCTCTTCCGGGAAGAAGTACGAGCCAAGCGGATCAAGAAGATTAAAAGCAAGTCTTATCGACGTGTACACCGGAAGGAGCGAGAGAGGCTGGAGCAACAGGAACGACAGGCTCTCATTGAGGCTGGTGTGGACCTGGATGAAGAGGAGAGGGAGAAGAACGATCGACTGAGAGCCGAGGCTAGAATGGGCTCTAAACACAAGGAGAGCAAATGGGCGAAGAGCCTGAAGCAGACTGGTCGGACCGCTTGGGACGAGGATGCTCGACGTGGCACGCAAGACCTGGCATTACGGGAGGAAGAACTACGGAAGAGGATTGAAGGAAAGAGCGTCACGAACGGCAACGAAGACTATCTGGGCTCGTCCAGTTCTGAGTCCGAAGACGAGGAAAACCCATGGGATGAGGAGGCCGGGTCAGATGTTGAAAAACGCAAAATTCGCCAAAAGCTCAGCCAGCTCGAAGGAGGCGACGAGGATGACTCGGAATTGAAGGGGCCCCACGCCAAGCTTCTTTCTATGAAGTTCATGCAGAATGCGGATGCTGCACGCAAAGCAGAGAATGATGCCGAGATCCGACGCCTCAACCGGGAGCTTCATGGTGAAGAGTCTCAATCCGAGGCAGAATCCGAGGTTGGGCGACGGAAATTCGGTCACTCGGAGAAGGCGAAGTCTGCAAAGGAAAACAACGCGAAACTACCCCGGAATGAATTTGAAGAGGCGCCAGGGTCCGATGACGAGGTGCAAGAGGCGGATCAAGAAGTTAAGATCGTACTCGACCGTCCCGAGAAGAAAGGATCGGCCGCCTCCCAAAACAAGGCTCGTGCTCGTCCTCAACAAGGAGCTGCCGAAGAACATGAATCTGCCGTGGAGGAGAACCCGTGGCTCGTCCAGACAAACAGAAACAACCGTCGCACAACAGGAAATGATTCACAGCAGACCATTGATATCACGCTAGATGATGCAAAGACTAGCAGCGTTAGTTCTAAGAATGCGCCCAAAGCCCAGAAGACATCCGTATCCAAGAAGAAGCTTGCCACCGAGGATTACGCCAGCGACGATGAGGACAGCGTGCCTGTGCTCCTCAAGAACCATGACCTGGTGAAGAGGGCCTTTGCTGGAGACGAAGTTGTACAGGACTTCGAACAAGAGAAGCTCGACACCGTCAAGGAGGAAGATGATCAAGTGATTGATAACACCCTCCCGGGATGGGGTAGCTGGGCCGGTGATGGCATCAGCAAGAAACAGCAGAAGCGACAGAAACGTTTCCTCACCAAGGTCGAAGGAGTGAAGCCGGAGGACCGGAAAGATGCCAAGCTTTCCCGGGTCATTATCAACGAGAAACGGGTCAAGAAGGTAAGAACGATCAGGCTAAGCCCCGTCGCGTGTGATTGTCGTCCGGTGCCTGATGAACTAATGTCTGTCGGTTTAGAACACCAAATACATGGCCACCCAGCTCCCTCACCCCTTCGAGACGAGGCAACAGTACGAGAGATCGCTCCGGCTGCCAATCGGCCCCGAGTGGTCAACCAAGGAAACTTTCCAGAATGCAACCAAGCCACGCGTGATGGTCAAACAAGGCGTCATCAAGCCGATGTCGAAGCCTATGGCTTAGGGTATGAGAGAGTCTGGCTGCGAGTCGGTGATGGGTGTATGTACGGACGGATACAAGTGATCTTGCTCGAGGTTGTCGTTGTAGAATTAAGTTTGATCATGATACCAAGTCATTTTTAAAGATACTTACCCTAGTTCATCTGATCTGTTTGCTTATTGGCTCAAGACGTTGTCAGTTGTCGCTGAGCACTGTCAAGTTGGTGGTTGTCATCCCCGCATCACCCGGGTTGTGGGAGCAGCAGATCTGCAAACAAGCACCGGGCTCCCACCCTCCTACGCGAGCTAGTTTAGTGTTGGACCCTTTGTAGGGCATTAGACTCCGGGGTTGGTCATCCCCAATAAGGTTGTCGAATAAGCAGTGTTTGGGCCGAAGATGATCTGGTCGGGTGAGCCCCTGCATCGTGATACCATCAGGTCCCTTATCGCAGACCACATGGACATCGAGATTCGGACCGACCTTGGTCCACGGGCCTAGCAGTCCGGCGCAGGCCAGTCAGAGAGAGATTCGCGTCTCTTACGACGACGAGTGACAGGGTGGAATGTGACGACGGGTGTTGGCCGGGCGAGCAGAGACATGAACATCCAGCTTGGCAGTAGGTACATTCCTTGATGCCTAGAGACTAGGGAGAGTTGGGAAGGCAGCCGCAGTGGATAACCCGAGTCAGTCAAGACCGATCGGACAATATCCTTGTGTGCCTTGAAAGGCGTATGGAGGTCAGAAGGCGAGTGTTGGGGCGATAGCAATCCGACTAGGGGGGGAAGTATTTGAGCAGCGGGGGATGCTGTTGCTGTAGGCTGTGGCAGAGAGAGAGAGAGAGAGAGATGCTCCACTCGAGCTCTGCCTTCCCGTGCCTAGCCTACCTAGTACCTACCACCACCCTGCAACTGTCATCAACTCAGTCCCCATCCTCCGCAGCAGGAACGGCAATTCCTCTGCGAAACCAAACATTCACCCCCTCCATCGGTTATGCGGGTGAACTGATTCATTGATTCATCCATCAGCTGTGCCCATCATCCGGTCGCAGTAAGCTCCCCTTCCCTGCACATACCCGCCGCCGGCCCTGCGAGAGACTGCATGCGCCGCGGCGTGGTGCCTGAGGGCGGTGCATTCCACCCCCCTCGACCCTGCATTCCCCAATCGATGTTTTTGTTATGCCTCCGCTGTCCAGGCCCCCCCCCGGAGTAGACACCACAGCACTGACCTCTATGCAGATCGACGCCTCGTAATACCTTGTCCGTGTTCGATCCCGCACACCAGTGTCCATCTGGTATCCCTCTGCAACGGGACCGGAGTTTTGCCCGGACCTGAGATTCTTACTGGCTGAGACCGGAATCTATAGTCGACCTTGGTGAGCAACGCTGGTATTTCTTTCTATTTGAAGATGGCGTCTGCCGCTCGATCTCCTGCTCTCTTCCCTCCTCTCCCCTCTTCGCTTGGACTGTCTCTTATATTCTGGCGCCTGCCTCTTGTGCCTCGAGTACATTCGGCTATCATCCCGAAGGGAATTTCAGGGATCCGAACCTTGGTCGTTTCTCATCTTTGCCCATGATATATGCTCCTTGCTCTCTCTGATGTTTTGATTGTTCTATACCCAACTCTACTGGCCAGTCTCGTACAAACGGACGCATTGCCCTTGAACGGGCGGCGGAACTTGTACTGTCTCTTTTGCCATTGATACTTGTGCCCCCTGAGTTATCGAGCCGGCCTTCCGGTTTTTCATCATGGAGACGAAGCAAAGGTGGAGCTCCTCAGTCCTGCTAACATGGCTGCTAGCTGCAAGAGGTGTATGCTCGGCCCCAACAGCATCATCGTCGGCCGCCTTTACGGAGAAGACTCAATATCCGCCAGCAGCGGAAAGCCAAAGACTACTCATACCAGGGACACAGGGTGTAAGTTTAAACCCGTCCAAATATCTGTGAGTTGGCTCTCATAAACCATCAGTTCTATCCCACTAGTCTTGAGCGTGAGGGCCATCCGTGGCACCCTACCCCCTCCCCAACAGGTACAGAGGACAGAAAAGCACCTTGGGGAATCGATAGTGTGCTGGGTGCCTTGGAAAATCCTGAGGAACTCCCGAACAATCTGCTCAACGGGTTGCTACCGAGCTGGATGTCAGATTTCCCTGTCACCGTACCACCATCAGCATATACACCGGCTGCAGCGATAGCCAGTACGTCAAGTGTCCAGAATCACAAGCACACTAGTCCCTACCATCACCAGTCGGCGGGCTGGACGACCACAACGCGTCAGGCTTCAGGACAGAACGTTCCAGAGTCAACAAGCAACCCTGCTGAGGAGAGCAGTGAGCCTTCGAGTGCAGAGGCCTCTCCTTCTTCAAAGACTTCAATCCCAGAAGCTTCAAGCCCAGAGGCTTCTACTTCAGATACCTCTCTCCCAGAGACTTCTTTCCCAGAGACCTCAAGCCCAGAGACTTCCATCCCAGAGACTTCCATCCCAGAGACTTCCATCCCAGAGACTTCGAGCCCAGGCACTTCCATCACAAGTGCCAGCCAAACAAGCTCTGAAATCTCCACAACTTCAACTGTCTTGCCAAGTGAGTTGAGCTCCTGGTGGAATGTCGTATACTGTCTAACCTCGCTTGACGCTAGGCTCAGTTACACCAATGTCTGGTGGTCAGGACGTCTTTGTGCCATTGGCAACAGGTCCGATTCCACAGACCATCACTGCTCGGAACGACCACCCAGTGCCCAAGAAGGGGATTGTACGTACTTATTTACTTGATGAGCCCCTGGTTAGGTGTCTAACAATCATAGGAAAACATTACTACCCCCATCGAGACCAACAAGTTCTACGCTGGTCTTTTCTTGGGTTCGCAGACCAATGCCACATTCACCCACCCCTATGCCATCTCGTGGGCGAAAGGCAGTGGAAATGCACAGAGTTATGGCATGGTTGTATCCCACAACGAGGCCAACGTTGTTGCAGAGGGACCTACCAATGCCAATATTCCCGGAAACCCCATTTCGTACTACATTAATCCGATTGGTATCCAGCACATGATTCTTTCAGCAACTGAGCTTAATAGCTCAACTGTGCTGACGGCAGAGAATCTTTTGCCATTCTCTGCCGATGCTGTGTTGTCACCATACAGTGGATCGAGCCAGAGAATCACCATCCCTCTGGTGCAAGGCATGGGATTCATGACAGGAATGTACACCAACCTCCAGCCACTGATCCAAAGCAGTGTTTTCTTCAGCAAAGTTGTGACTGCTAGCTCTCCCCGGATCGGCATTTATAAATACAAGATGACTCTTGCAGATGGGACGGAATGGATTGTTTATGCTATACCGCAGGATGGAAAGGATCCAGACTTCCGCTTGGAGTCCAACACAAATTTCCGTGGCCCTAGCGGATGGTCGGGTACAATCCAAATCACTAAAAACCCAGCAGGTGACTCTGGAGAGAAGCTACTGGATAACTCATCCGGTGTGTTTGCTTTGGAAGCCGCAGTGTCTGGATCGGTTCTGTACGATAATGGCACATACAATTTGGCGTGGGCCAAATCAGGGAAACAGGTGCAGGAGACTCCTCTGTTGATGTATGCGCTGCCGCATCACATCGAATCGTTTGACGACACTACAAAGAGCCGGATGACCAACATCACACTTCGAACGACGACCAAGGGCAATGCAACAGCTGTGGTGGGAGAAACGTGGACAATGCTTGAACCCAACCTCCCTACGCAGATGGGCTTCGCTCCATGGTCGGCATCTGCAGGCAGTATCAGTAGTCTGACTAGTGCTGCCCAAAAGGTCATTCTGGACGTGGCCCCGACTGAGCTGAACCAGAGCATTGACCAGCAGACAAACCTCAATAGCATGTACTACAGTGGGAAAGGACTGAGCAAGTTTGCGACCCTCGTTTATACAGTTAGCAAGCTAGGTGGCAATCCCGATCTTGCCGCGTCGGCCTTGCAGAATCTGAAGAACGCCTTTGCCCTTTTCATTGACAACAAACAGCAGTTTCCGTTGGTGTATGACAGTGTCTGGAGGGGTGTGGTGTCCTCCGCAAGTTACGGGGGCGACTCCGGCGCTGACTTTGGAAACACCTACTACAATGATCATCACTTCCATTATGGGTATTTCATTCATGCTGCCGCCATTATTGGTTCACTTGATCCGAGCTGGCTCACAACTGCCAACAAGGACTGGGTGAATATGCTTGTCCGTGACGCAGGAAACTCTGCAGCAAATGACCCGTATTTCCCGTTCTCGCGCGCCTTCGATTGGTACCATGGACACTCGTGGGCTAAAGGTCTGTTCGAGTCGTATGATGGCAAGGACGAAGAGTCAACTTCGGAAGACAGCATGTTTGCATACGCGATCAAGATGTGGGGAAAGACCATTGCCGATGCCAGCATGGAGGCACGTGGCAACCTGATGTTGGGAATTCTACGACGCAGCTTGCACAACTACTTCCTCATGGAGAGTGACAACAAGAACCAACCGGCGAACTTCATCGCCAACAAGGTGACCGGGATTGTAAGTTGTTGTCTTATATGCTAGTTTAACCACGCATAGCTGACGAATCTTCAAGTTGTTTGAAAACAAGGTTGACCACACCACCTATTTCGGCAGCAACCTGGAGTATATTCAAGGGTATGTCTGTTCCCTCTTATTGTTTGTGCAGCACCACTAACCCACAGCAAGAATTCATATGCTGCCCCTCCTGCCTTCGTCTTCATACGTGCGGAGACAGAACTTTGTTCGAGAGGAGTGGAATGCACTTTTTGCATCCAATGCCAGTGACCCAGCCTCGGCCGTCACTGGCGGATGGAAGGGCGTTCTATATGCCAACCTGGCCTTGATTGATCCTGCATCTTCGTGGAACTTCTTCGCCCAATCCAACTTCGACTATAGCTGGCTAGACGGCGGCGCATCACGGACGTGGTATCTTGCATTTGCAGCTGGTGAGTTGATCTTCCCCACTCCCTCAAAACACGGCTGCTGACAATTACGTTGTAGGTATGGGCGGAGGCCCTTGAATAAGGACCTAACTTAGCCATTGATTTGATATATTCGATTTATAAACGCTCTTTCGGAATCTCTTCATAGAATACACGATGTATCATGTATCTATTGCCGATTGTTGTGTGGCGATGATTACTATACCTGTTGATATAGCCGACCACTACACTGTGGACGTAGTGATATAGATACCTCTTAATTTACTTTGTTTTTCATTTATCCACCCAGGTTCAATCAAGTAACCAGTCGTCGTTGGTTTGTCCTCAAACATAAGAATTCTCCGATCTTCACTTCAACATTGGCACCCATCACGCAACCACGTAACCATAACCACGGACCCTGTAAGCACATCTGCTCTCTTATGAGCCTGCAGCTACCAGCGAGACCGCATACGTCAAGCATAGCCTCGAGGCTATAAGCCCGACTGCGCCATCGGATTACCAAAGGGGAGGCGGGAACAGTGTAGCCTAGTCTGTCCTTTTTACCCGTGCATTCCATCTAAGCACAGGCTACCTATCCATCTTCAGAAACAAAGTTCTAGAAACCCTGCCGAGTGTCATCCGTAAGGCCGTACATCATATAGGTCGGCAGCCTTAGGCACGGGAGGACATGAGCCTCAAAGGGGGCGATGAGCTTGAGCGAGTGGGGAAGGGGTTAGGTCTCGTGCACATGCACCTGCACGGGGCAGGGTCTGTTGTAATCATGTAGGGAGTAGGCTGACTGTGGGATCAGATAACTTACGACTGACTGCTTATTTTGGGAAGTAGGTAGGTATGGGTGAGGCTGACATGTGTAAAGTTGTGGCGTGGCCACGGAGTACATACCATCATTGCCAGGGTTGGATGGGGTGATTTTGGGGTCAGTTATGCTTGGTTTGGTTGTTGCGCTGCTGAGGACAAAGATGGCATAAAGGTAGGAATACTATACCGAGTATAAGAGCACATGTGTAGGCCTAAGCCTTGATGCTTCGGCGCTGATTATCCTCGGAGAAACCGTGACGCTGGTATGAGAGTTCGAATATTGTGGCTGTAGCGGGCGGCCGGGGGCTCAGATCAATCTAGTGCTTGCATGTGGCTTGTGCCGGTTTGCGTCGGCAGTTTTGGCGGAAATCAGTCTGGTCTCGTTCATGGCTTCTGAATTGAAGGCGCTTAGGTATGTTCTGATCTTCGCTGGAAGGAGCAGTGCATCTTGTGTATGGCGTAGTAGTAAGCGAACTCTTTTTGGCCACTATGAATTGCCTTCGTTTGGTCTTCATTCCATTTCCGGTGGCATACTTCTTTGAGTAATCCCCCAGAGTTAATCGGGGTGAAACGGTGGGGTTTGAGCAGCTTGCAACAATAGCATCTTAGGCCAGAGTTTATTTTCCGCGGAAGAGATCTGTCCCACATATTTGTGAGCGATGTTCGATGGATCAAATTGTCCGGCAGTCCTCAGGCCGTAGCCCGGGGAACTACAGGCTCGTGATGTGATTGGCGGCTGCAGACAACCCCGGGCAGTGAGTGGGGCCAAGCAAGGGACGGAGGAATCCATGACAGAAGCACGGATCAACTGGACCTGTCCATCTGCTTGCAAACGACAGTACGCAGTACCCCCGGCTTGATTTCTGAGGATCAAACGTGGCGGGGGCCATCAGCCGCCGTCCTTGGTCAGTACTAGTACTACTACTAGGAGTATTAGTCGTATGCAGCAGTGCCAGCAGTATCCAATCGGAATCCTATAAACATGCTGGGTGGGAAACAGCACCGAATGCTCGGGCCTGATCATTCAACTGCCGCCATAGTAACATACTTGATACGTTGGTTCTCTTGTAGGCCTTCTGGCGCAAAGCTATCTCGATCTCTGGTTGGTCAGAGTCATCCGGTCTACCTAGTACTAGCATACAGTACAGTACTTAGGTTCAATTGTGGTCTCAGTCACTCCCGTGTCAGCTTTCTCCTAGTCAACTGGGACGTGTCGTGACCGCAGCTGTCGGCCAAGGAAATAAATCTCCCGTGCTTCTTGTAATTTAATAACAGTATCAGGAGCGTTTTTAAACCTTATTGTGTGGGTTTGTCGTGGTACGGAGTACGGAGTATGGAGTAAGTACTCCGTACATCGCAACACATTCATAGAAGCCGGGGGTGCGTACAGCATCAGGTCGGTACCTGTTTCCTTTCATGGGCGAGCACAATCCATAACTAAGTAAGTGAGGGGTCCTTTTCCTGGTCCTCCGTAGCTCCTACCAATCTGCTCGTGGTTCACAGACCGTCGAATTGATCTGAACCACAAATGATACATCACAGTGTTCCAGGCTTTCTGCAACCGAGATGGGAAATGGATGTCTTACGTCAAAGGGGCCTTTCCCCTGAGAGTGGGCCTGATCGTGGCAGTGCAGTCTCGGCGAAGGTTTCGAATAGCATGGGATCCATCGCCATCCGGCGTCACAGGCTCATGGTAGTAGAATTCTGCTGAGGGGGTAGATGCACGTTGCGGGTCAGAATGAGGAGGAAGAAGAATGAGACAGCTCATAGTCATTCTTATGATTATCATCGTTGGTCCGTGAATCAAGCATCTTCGAATAGATTCTGGCCATGGTCGGGCGCTAAGCTCAACCGTGCATTTGTTGAAGCTGAAGGTGGCTGGAGCTGCCCATCCGCCCCACCAGGCCCGATCGATCCGGTTTAGTCCGGCCTCATCATGATGATGCTTGCGCTGCTGCTCTTTCTTTCTGCTCGTCTCTCACCAGCGTTGAGGTAATGAATGAATAGTCGGGTCTATCTCATGCATTAGTCTTCACCACCATTATCCAGTAGCTGGTCCGCACTCTTTTGCCTATCACTCTTCCCTCTACTCCCTAACTTTCATTCTCTCCCCCAAAGTTTTCCTTCCAAAGTTTCCGGTCGGTTTTGGGCCGTCTCCTCTGGACCCAATTGTCCACCGCGAAAGTGGTCAACGTCATCATCGCTGGCACCCATTATTCCATTATTCCCTCGTTTAAAAGTACCCTTCCTGCCCAGACTGTCAAGACAAGATTTCTAACCCATCCCAGGTATCCATCTAACTACTTACCGACCCCCTTGCTCGATCATACCGGCCGCTTCCCCCTCCCATCAAAACCCTGGGACGTTTGGATGATCGGGATTGAGGCTGTGCACCTGCCACCTGCTCTTGGTCCATTCCCTCACTCTTGGTCCACTAGAATTTTCTTTCAACCAATTATCGCTGCCAGTGGAACGTCCCGGATCGTGAGCACTGTTTCGCGATTTAATTTGGCTCCCACTAGGATTTATACGGTACGGAGTGCGTAGCCACCGTCTCTTGGCCCCTTGTACCTTGCACCTCTCTTCTTTGGTTCTTGCAAACCCCGAAAAGTCAACCACTTGGAAGGCCTCGCACGGTCCTAGTCATTCTCCATCCACAGTGTCCAAGCCTGCAAGGCATTATACGTGGCTTGTGTTGTGAGAATTCTTTGCTGAGCACAGGCAAGGTTCAGGGAAAGCCTTCCACGCGACAAGCCACAACACCAGATTGCTCCATCCGATCACGGGTGCTACATCGTCAATCCGTTGTGCCTTTCGATTAAGCCCCGGAAACAAAAGAACCTTGGATCAGAAGACCGGGTTTCTCATCGCTTATATCTCTCATCATCCGTCGGTTGTGGCCCAGATTGTCGCCACATTAGTATCCTTTCCCAATGTGTAAGTGTTAGAGAACCATCGTTCCTTAGCACTTTTCATCCATGTTTCGAGTTCCCCTCCTACCTTGTTCTTAATTCCGCTTCCCCACCTCCAGTTTCTTCACATCTACGTCTCCCCAGGTATCACAGTCCCTCCCTTCCTTCCTTTGCCTTTTCTCCCTCAGTATGATTGGCACAGCTTGTCGTTCCTTCAAGCGCGCTCAGATCTGGATATTCTGCCTCAGTATATCAGATCGTTTTTAGCTCTCCAGCTCCTT
This sequence comes from Aspergillus carbonarius ITEM 5010, assembly GCA_001990825.1. NCBI lineage: Eukaryota > Fungi > Ascomycota > Eurotiomycetes > Eurotiales > Aspergillaceae > Aspergillus > Aspergillus carbonarius. The sequence goes on from KV907497.1 coordinate 875,292, forward strand.
CGTTCATCTTAATAGTTTTGTCGTCTCATCTCTCGCTCATTTCCTGCTTGTTTTCCATACTGTCCCCCCAGGCGAATGCCAAGTGCTTCTTTCATCTATGCGCCTGTGCCCATACCGTCCTATTCAGTGTCGCTAACGGATTTCTCGGGTGGGGGTTTGCAGCGTCCAACAATATTTTCAAATCATTTCGGAGATACTCCTGGGGCCCCAAAAGGAGAATGACAGGTTCTTCGTTAGGGAACGGTTCCACGGAGCCCAACGAGAGAGAGGCATTGCTTGGTGACATTGCCCGCAGTAACTCCGGTCTCCGTCCACGACAGCAGAAGCGTCACTGGTCTCACTGGCCTAGACGTGTGGCTCATTTGACTTGGTCGACGCTCGTCCGAGATTATGTCAATGTCCTTCTCGTTTTTGTGCCTCTGGGCATCATCTCTGGTGCTCTCCATTGGGACAGCACGGTTATCTTTACCTTGAACTTTCTGGCGATCATCCCATTGGCCTCACTCTTGAGCTTTGCGACTGAGGAGCTGGCAGCTACCATGGGCCAGGCCCTGGGTGGCTTGATGAATGCCACCTTTGGCAATGCTGTGGAGTTGATTGTATGTATCTTTCTGACTCTTGTGCAAGAGGTCCATAATATCCCAGTCTTGATGCTAACGGCTATTTGCACGGCTAGGTCAGCATCATTGCCCTGAAAGACAACCAAATCCGCGTGGTTCAGGCCAGCATGCTTGGTAGCATTTTATCGAATATTCTGCTTGTTCTTGGCTGCTGCTTTTTTGTTGGCGGGCTCAAGTACTCGCAGCAATCCTTTAACAGCACGGTAGCGTCGACAATGTCATCTCTCATGACGGTTTCGTCTGCTTCGCTGATTATCCCCGCTACTCTTTACGCCTCTTTGAGCGGCTCCGGTGACGAAAAGAAACGCCACGACAATATTCTGATCCTATCGCATGGAACCGCTATTATTCTTTTGGTTCTCTATGTGATGTACCTGTATTTCCAGCTCAAATCGCACGCAGACCTTTTTGAGGCAGCCAATGACGAGCTCAACGAAGCTGAGAACCAGGCAGGCGAGACCGAGGAAGCTGAGGAGGAGCATTTGCTTAGCCCGTGGGCAGCTACTGTTGCGTTAATTGTCGTAACAATCCTGGTTGCCATTTGCGCAGATTTTCTGGTTGGCAGCATTGACAGTATTGTGCAGACGACTGGTATGAGCCGCACGTTCATCGGTCTTGTTCTTATTCCCATTGTTGGAAACGCTGCAGAGCATGTCACCGCTGTGGTTGTCGCCTGGAAGGGGAAAATGGACCTTGCCATTGGCGTTGCCATTGGAAGCAGTCTTCAGATCGCCCTGTTTGTCACGCCATTCCTTGTCATTCTTGGCTGGATTATGCATGTGGATATGACTCTGCACTTCCATATTTTCGAGACCATGGCTTTCTTCATCTCTGGGTTAGTGGTGACATTCCTGATTCAAGATGGAAAGTCCAACTACCTCGAGGGTGGATTGTGCTTGGGAATGTATGTTGCGACCCATTTTCGTTACTTTTGGACTCCTATACTGATCTGTCTCTCAGGTACCTTATCCTGGCACTTGCATTCTACATTTACCCAGATGATGTCAACGAGGATGCTCTATTTCACATTTGAAAGTTTGCTCGGTAGATATGGTGTCTCTGGGTTATTATCTACCTTTGCCGTCTTCACACGCTGTTCTCAGCTCCTACTTTTACCTTTCGTTTTCTCTCATTAACCCCCGTTTCACTTGAATATGCTTTTGTAAAGTCGAGCTAGCCGCCTCGGTCTGGGATCTGTACAGACATACCCTATCAGTTTCCTACGCTTTTTGTGTGTTCTACTAGTGGAGGTGCTTTTTGTACTTCAGTCTCGCTGCGGGTCAGTACCATTCTACGTTGGACAGGATACCATTCTGCTCTTCATCGGCCAAGAGCCAGGTATTTCACAAGTCTCCCATGAACCTGTATCTATGCTTTGTTGCCTTGCAGTATGGATCAAAGATGAGTTAGCTAGGAAATTTTTAAAAAAAAAAAAAAAAAAAAAGGCTTGGGACTAATTTTTCGTATACAGCAAGGTGAATCTGCTGGACCGTGTGTCATATCTTGTAAGAATTAGGCCGGTAGCATCGTCGTTGGCTCATCGTCATCGACCATTGATCCAAGGAACTCTTGGCGGTGGCTGACTCAGCGAGCGGATGTGGAGAGGAAAATCGTTCGCCGGCCTCCATGCAGCGAGCCAGACGGGTCGATGTGAACTACCTCCTTCCACCCTTCTTGACGTTGCTCGTTCATTGAGGGGCTCGATTACACCATGCCGCCGCGTCTCAACCTCTTCACCGCAAGGGCGGTCCCCGTTCTTCGCCAGGCTTGCCCGTCTCCCGCCAACAATTCGGCTGCTTCCCGACGCAGTTTTGCGACTATCCTCAACGCCAACAGACCCTGCGCCGCGTCGACCGGTCATGGCTTGAAATCCGGCCTGTCAGCTTCAGTGCGGGTGCAGAGGAGGTGCAACTCCTCGGGCTCCGATGGAAAGGACAGAGCCAAGGGCCCGACCGAGGACCCATTGCCCCATGTTAGCGAAGAAGCCGCGGAGGTCAGCAAGATCATGGATAAGAAGTGCGACGGTACCCCTGCCAGTCCTGAGTTGGAACAGGGAACACCTGTCTCGGAGGTGAGTGTTAGGGAAAGTCATACTATGGCTACCTCTCTCCTACTTTGGACATTCGCCGCACCGTCAGCGTCCATTGTATTGATTAGTTCTCTCCGCAGATCCTTCAGCGTGATAAAGAAGCCCAGAAGCATGCCCCCAAGGTTATGCAAGACCAGATGAACCGTCCATCGGGTACCCGTTCGTTCTCGACTTCCGCTCGTCGTCTGCAGCCGGAGGTTGAGGGAAAGAACTTCGACGATGCCTCGGCGGCAATGGTTGCCAACATGATCTCCGAGGTTAACCAGCAGGCCGCGGAGCTGCACCCTGGCCTCAAGTTTCCTGCACCCGGAAGCATTCCTAGGACCGAGAATTTCCGTAAAAGATACGAGACGATAGTGGAGCAGTTCACGAAGCTGCTCATGCAAGATGGCAAGCTGAGCAAGGCCCAGAAGGTATACGAACTATGACTTTTTGGTATGCTAGCATCCCATGCTGACTTTTGCTCTCCTGGTAGAACATGGCATTCATTCTGGATCACCTGCGCACTGCTCCCCCCCCTCAATACAACCCTAAGCGCCGTTTGCTCCCCGGCCCTCCGGGTCCCCAGCTCCCTCTCAACCCCGTCCTCTACCTTGGTTTGATTGTCGACTCTGTCGCTCCTTTGCTCAAGCTCCGCAATCAGAAGGGTATTGTTGGTGGTGGTGTGTCTGTGCAGGTCCCTGCTCCTCTCGCACTGAGACAGCGCCGGAGAACGGCAATCAAGTGGATCATTGATGCCTCGGAGAAGCGCAAGGATAGTCAGTTTGCCCAGAGAGTTGCCAATGAGCTGTTTGCTGTTGCAGAGGGTCGTAGTGGTGTGTGGGATAAGAGAGAGCAGGTGCACAAGCTTGGTGTTGCTGGCCGTTCGAACATTGCATTGGTGGTGCGCCGGAAGTGATCGATTCCAGATTGGAGCACCATTGTACCAGGATGATTCCAGGGAGAGGTTAGCTGCACTAGATGCAGTAGAGGGGGGAAACGGGCTAGATGGAGGGATGGGCTTGTATATTTTCTACACCTGTATTTTTTGAACCGTCTTGAAAGCATTGTTTGGTATTTGAGTTACGCATAATTTTTCATGGTTGACTTGCCATCCTATCGGGACCAATGATGCCGTCGATGACTAAATGCGCTAGTCGCGGTTGGGCCGCTCAGGTCTGGCCGGCTGCACGCAACGTACTTGTCTAGCTTCACCGATCAGCATTGCCTGCCTACTCACTCTCAATTTGTAGGATGCAATTCGACTCCTACGGGCGCATCTCGATTGCCGTGTCAAGCGGCATGCTTCATTGACGGCTGTCTTGGTGCATCCACCTCTAGACGCGTGGGGGACTTGCCGATCGGAGGTCTGCTCGCTCCCGCCCTCGTCCTCTGATAACGACCACGCACCGCAGCTACTATACTCGACTACCACCAAGCTAGTGTTAGCGGCGCGACTCGAGAACGTGGAACGTTGCTCATCAGACCCTCGCACAAACTCGCTGAATAGCACCGCCGCCGCTGTCTCTGCCCCGCTCTTCCCTGCCATCCTTCCTGTCCGACACCGTGTCGTTGAATGCCGGTGGTCGAACCTGGGCACGCATCGCGTCTGCGAGGGGTGCCTTTACCGACGATAACGACGTAACCCCGAGGGGCCAGACTATCGAGCTCGTCGACTATCCTGACTCACCTGCCACACCCTCCCACCAGTCTCACGCGCCTGACCCTCGACCAACTGCACATACCCAGCTGACTGACCGGCCGGCCGAAGACCGCCTACAGCATCGTGGTGGTATTCAGCCTACCCTGCGGAAGAAGCCGGTTAGGATCAAATATTGGATAGAAGCTCTTCGTCGTCACTCTCGCCGCCACGACACCAGTGGCTCCGACAAGATGAAGTTCTCTCACAGTCTCCAGTTCAATGCGGTGCCGGACTGGAGTGCCTATTATCTTGCGTATAGCAATCTCAAAAAACTGTACGTCCGTTCCTTGTCCTCCGTCGGGTGATTTTTCATCCTATCTCGCAAATGTGACATTACTTTCGGAAGTGCATGTTGCATTGGCTGAAATCCTCCGGGTGGAATGAGCCTCTAACTGTTGTCCTCGTCTAGGATATACTCACTAGAACAAGAAGTACATCGACCGACCGGACAGGAACATGTAGATGTCGAGTCAGCCCCATTGCTCGATGGCGGCAATCTGAACACAGATGCCATTTTCCGTCGGGCCCTAGATGCAGAGCTGGAGAAGATCTGTTCCTTTTACCAAGCCAAGGAGGCGGAGATATTGGCAGAGGTCGAGGATGTCGTCAAAGATGCTGAGGAATATGCGCACCGGGCAGACTCGATCAATGTCGACCCGATGAGTGAGAGCATAATCAAGGCTCGCACGACAAGTTCCCATTCCAGGCAACGAGCTGGGAGTTTTTTCCGGCAGAGTCATGAACGGCGTCATAGCACGTTCAGCGAAACACTGGCCGACGATGATGATGATGATGTAGACAGTGATGACGAACCCGCTATGCTGTCGAATCAGCACAGATCTCAGTCGCATGGCGCCGAGTCTAGCAACCCAGATGGTAGTCGTACGGACGATATGAGAGATTCTGGGCTCTGGGCCGCCGATTCCAGACTCTTGGGCTACAGCGGTCCGTCCGCCAACCGTGGGGGTGCACAGGACGAACGGTTTTCGGACCCAACCGTCGTGGATCTCTACAATGCCGGTCTCTCGCTGAAGAAACGGGCCGTTGCGGTCTATGTTTCCGTCTGTGGACTCAAGTCGTATATTCAGCTTAACAAGACCGGCTTCTCCAAGGCACTGAAAAAGTACGATAAGATTCTTGACCGCAATCTTCGACGGGAGTACGTGAACTCGATCGTGTCCCCGGCGTATCCCTTCACCGACTCTACCATGAGCCTGGTAGATGACAACATCAACAAAGTTGAAGAGGTTTACGCGAATGTCGTCACCACTGGTAATCTTCCCTTGGCTAAACGTGAACTTCGGCTGCACCTCAGGGAGCATGTGGTCTGGGAGCGCAACACGGTTTGGAGAGAAATGATCGGCATCGAAAGGAAGGCCCAAGCCGCGAACGTCGGTATTCGCAGGACGCTTCTGGGAGGAGACGAGGATCCTTCGAGAGCACGACGCCAAGGGGACGAGCAGGAAGCCATGCCGAAGGTACTCAGGACGCCTTTTGGTGCTATCCAAATTCCACAGTGGCTCTGTAGCTTGAGCTTCGGCACCCTCGTTTTCATCCTGCTGGTCTTTGCCATCTTGCTTTCTGCCCCGATAATGGAGAAGCCGGAACAGCAAAACTGTCTGGCTATGCTTGTTTTCGTCAGTTTATTGTGGGCTACAGAGGTCAGTCTCCATCCCCACTACGCCCCGATTTGCCCTTGCTAACTCAGATTCCGTCACTGCAGGTCATCCCTCTCTTCGTCACATCGCTACTTATCCCTTTCCTCGTCGTAATGCTTCGAATCATGCTGTCCGAAGACAAGCCTCACGAACGCCTGGGGGCCAAGGAAGCCACCAGTGCCGCTTTCAGCGCCATGTGGACGCCAGTTATCATGCTGCTGCTTGGCGGCTTCACAATCGCTGCCGCACTATCGAAGTACGATATCGCTCGTCGAATGGCGATGTTCGTCTTGAGTAAAGCCGGATCCAACCCCAATGTCTTGCTTCTCACCAACATGTTTGTGAGCATGTTCCTGAGTATGTGGATCAGTAACGTCGCATCGCCAGTGCTCTGCTACTCGATCATCCAACCTCTCCTACGAAACCTAGCGCCTGATTCAAGCTTTGCCAAATCCCTCGTTCTGGGCATCGCCCTGGCCGCTAATGTGGGCGGTGCTGCGTCGCCGATTGCGTCTCCCCAGAACATCATCGCGCTGCAAAACATGTACCCCAGCATCAGCTGGGGCACCTGGTTCTTCATCTCCCTGCCCGTGTGCATCCTCTCCATCCTCTTGATCTGGGTTCTCTTAGTGGTTACCTTCAAACCCAGTCGGGAAACCGCCGTCGCCATCCGCCCCTTGAAAGACAAGTTCACAGGCGTACAATGGTTCATCAGCATCGTCACACTGTTCACCATCGCGCTGTGGTGTGGCAGTCATCAACTGGAGCACATCTTCGGCGACATGGGCGTCATCGCCATCATCCCCATGGTTTTGTTCTTCGGCACGGGTATCCTCAACAAAGAAGACTTTAACAATTTCCTCTGGACCATCATCATCCTAGCCGCCGGTGGCCTCTGCCTCGGAAAGGCCGTCACGTCCTCCGGCCTCCTCCACACCCTTGCCAGCGGCATCCGGGAACGGGTGGAACACCTCAGTCTCTACGGCGTGCTACTTGTATTCTGCTCTTTGATCCTCGTCGTCGCCACCTTCATTTCCCACACCGTAGCAGCCCTGATCATGCTCCCCCTGGTGCGACAGATCGGCATCAGCATGGCCGACCCCCATCCGAACCTGCTCGTGATGGCAAGTGCATTGATCTGTTCTGTAGCCATGGCTTTGCCGACCAGTGGCTTCCCTAACATGAGTAAGCCCCCCACTTCCCTCTCTTCTTTTCTCCTTCTGTTGGGTGGAAGTGATGTGTGGATGTGCTAACGAGTCGCAGCGGCAATCATGACGGAAGTGCCCCAGACTGGCCAGCGGTACCTGCAGGTCCGCCACTTCTTCACCCGTGGTATCCCTGCCAGCTTGATGTCATTCATTGTGGTTGTGACGGTCGGTTACGGGTTGATGTATATTGCTGGACTTTGATCGGGCCGATCGGACGGTGTTTTGCTTTTTGCTTTTTGCTTTTCTTGGTTCTCTGGGTCCTACGATTCAGAGAATATGTGTGGGGGGGGGCGGAAGAGATGATCTTATAGATCTTGCGATGAGCGGGATTGATGGGCCATTGTGAGTGGCATGCTATATTCGGTACATCTAGATTCGCTATATCTGAACTCGCTATATCTGGATTTGCTTTTGGCTAGATGAATGATAGAAATGTTCTTGGAGGGCATGGCTGGACTCATTCATTATCCTATACTAGTACTGACCGGCATGGCCGACCGCGGAAGCAGCCGGCTGCTCATGCATGAAGAAGAGACAAAAGAAGCGCGCAAATCATCATTCATCACAGAATCGAATGCCAGAACGTAACAGGGACATAACAGGTCTAGACCGTGTCGAGAAGCAGTCAAGCATATGTATGAAGAAGACAAAGAGAGGAAGGGAACAAGGTATCAGAAAGACAAGAACGATAATCAGGACGAGACGACGAAGACTTTTCTATCGGCCGATCCTCGTAATTGACGGACATGTACAACCTCAGTTCCTGTCCAGAGTCAGCAATATCCCAAGAAGGGAATAAAAGGAGAGGGGATACGCACAGCAACCCCAGAGTAAGATCACCGTGGATCTTGGCCTTCAACTGCACCTCGATATCCAAGTTCAAATCAAGTCTCAAACGCAATTGCTCGTCCTTGCCGCCGCCGTCGTCCTCCTTCTCACCACCTCCACCAAGAACACCCCCTACTGCTTTACCCGCACTGCCTGTCACCCCGTTCAGGGCATTCCCGGCCGTGTTCTGGACGAGATCACCCGCCTGACCGACACCGGGCAGTCCACCCAGGGGACCGCCGTCCTGGCCTTGCTGCTGTTGGGGGCGCTGGCGGCGCTGGCGACGAGGTCTCTCCACGGCACCGTTATCCATATCGGAGTAGTCGTCCTGGTGTCTGATTTTTTGGGGAGGTCGGGACCGGCGTTTACGCTCTTCAGCGGATTTGTGGCGGCGTGGTTCGGGTTGAGGTTCGGGTTTGGGTTCCTCTTCCTCGTCGGACTGGGGTTCTTGTTTAGGTTTGGGGGATTCGGGTTCTTGCTTAGGTTGTTTCTCTTCTTGAGACTCTTCCTGTTTAGGTTGTTGCTCTTCTTCTTTGGGTTCGTCTTCTTTGGGTTCGTCTTCTTTGGGTCCGTCTTCTTTAGGTTGGGAGTCTTCTTCCTTATCTTCCTTCTGATCTTCGGGGTTGTTCTGCTCAGGCTTCTCTTCCTGAGCGGGAGTGGTAGAGGGGTCCTCCTGTTGTTCCTGCTGAGGGGAGGTAGGATTGGGATTAGACTCTCCCTCAGGGTTCTGCTGGGCAGTCTGGTTGTTGTTGGGGTTGGAAGAGTCGGATTGATTCTGGTCAGACATGGTGGAAAGCAACGAAATATAATAAGTCTGCGGCGGTCTGGGGCACGGGGTCGTACACTATATAGGGTTCGGCCGGGCCATCCAATGGCCGAGCAATATTTATAGACGGTACCCGCGCACACGCAAGGGAAACAGGCCAACCGACGTCAGTCGACATGATGAGACGCGATCATGGGCGTGGTGGTGCCAGTATGTCATTCGTACCACAGACAAGGCGAGTGAGGGTAAAGGGCGATGACGTCGCAGGCTGACCTCTGCGTCGGAGAATTTGGGATGAAGGGAGGGCGAGATCGTCGGTAGGCGGGAACAAGGCCATCGTAATCTGCCCTAGCGCCAGATGTCGCGGGGGGACGAGGCCAATGAACGTGGGCGGATGAGGGTATCCCAGCCTGTGTAGCGCCATCCCGTGTCTCCACCTCTGTTGGTGACGCCAGAAGACGTCAGTGCACTGACTGACAGGTCGACATGGCCATCCCCTCATGTTGGTGGTGGTGCTGGTGGTGCTGGTGGCTCTTGGGATACATCAAGAGTGCCGCAATGGTAGGCTCTTTGTCTTTCAGACCCGTGCACAGGATGTGATGGTTTGGTGGCCATCGGATACCACTACCGCGGAGTCATGGCCGAGCCCATGGATGCTGCCGGGAGGTTCCATGGATGGCTTGTTCGGCCAATCAACCGGGCGGCAATTCTGGTGTGGGATCCATGGAAGATTCGCACTGCAATCAGGGAAGTTCCTCCAAGTAAAGGAAGTCTGTGAGGTCTGATTACTCCATCCACCGAGCGAGCGTGCGAGAGAGTGAAAGACCGACGAGCCAAAAAGAGGGTCCGGGCAACGTGGGCTCTCGATGACGATCGCGCCTTCCCGCCATCGGGTGACTCGTCCCTTCCCAATCGAAATGATGCAGCCATGAAAATCGGATGATGAAGCCTGCAGCTTCCCTGCAGCGTTTTTTGTCCTCCAGACGTCATTCCTCCCTTCTGCCCCCCCCCCCCACGCCCCGATCGTCGCCATCAACGGCCATACATCATTCTCGATCGTGGCTCCCGACTTTGGCTTTTCCCCCGGGGCTGCATGACTTCGCTTACTCTACTAACACAGTATACTTACTTGCTCGCCTCCCGCATTCGGGCTTTTGTATGTAAAGCAAACCCTCCGCTCTGCCCGCTCCCGTCCGCCCTGCTGGCCGTTTTCCTGCCTACCCTTTTTACTACGGTCTCACTAAACAATCAGTCCGCCTTGATATTATCGGTTCAATTCCATCCATCCACTTCCCCTTCCCCTCAGAGTCTAATCCAAAATGGCCACCGCTCAAGCCGAAAAACCGGCCACCAAAACCTTTGCCAATGACCCCGACGACGTCTCTGACTACGATTCCGAGGAAGACTATCTCTCTGACGATAACACTCAGAACCCCCAGCAACAGCAGCAGCAGCAGCGACGCCGTCGTCGTCCCCGGCGTCAGGAACCTGAAGAGGAGGATGATTACCTCTCTGACGAGTACTCGGATGATTACGATGATGATGAAGACGACTACTATGATGATGATGAAGATGCAGATGAGGAAGTCCAGGCCATGGAGCGCTACCAGCCCACAACCATCAGCAGTCGGGATAACGTGCCTCAGCAGCCGATCTCGAACGGCGGCATGCAGCCCGCAGAAGAACGGAAAACAGGGGATGACTGGGAGGATCAAGACGGGATGAAGCTAAAGTTGGAGCTGAACTTGGATATCGAGGTGGAGTTGAAGGCTCATATTCATGGTGATTTGACCTTGTCGTTGCTGTAAGTAGGCCCCGTTCCCATCTTCATAGGCTTTTTGATTGCGGGGGGGGGAAATGCATGCTAGCAAGTGCATGCAATCAATCGCTTAAAATCGCTAGTACTTGAACGGAACCGGTGTTGACATGACATTCCTTTCTTCTACCAGCGCATGATCGACACCTTTCATTCTACATCCTAGATATATTCCTCGTCGGCGAGGCTGTTGAATAAATCTCCGGAAACGATATCTTTTCGCCACCAGTGCTGCAGTGGTTGGTGGTTGGTTCCTGGCGATCGTTGCATTTTCCGTCCGGCCGTCGGCTCAAAATCATTCCATCCCGTCCCCATTATGACGTTCACGAAAGGTTTTTACAATAGCGGTTGATTAATTGCCATTGTCATGTCATGTCATTGTCATTGTTGGATAGAGTTGGCGATTACCTATCTCCCGTCTTTTGCGATCTCACCCTGATTTCTGCTGCGCTCTGCGATGCTTATCTACCCGTCTGTCAATGTCTGTGCGCGGTTATACCATTGTTGGTATGGTTTATACTTTTTTGGATCTACCTAGTTTGAGGTTAATTGGAGGGCTGTTACTCCGTTGTCTAGTTTTTTTTCTAAGACGTCATGTACTGTGCTATTGCCTGCAGAATCGGTTGGAATTGCGACCGTAGATTCATACCAGGTGGGAATACTCCGTACATCTCCGGGATGGCAGCCTCTCATGGAATTTAACTTATTGCCACTAAATATTCAACGTAATACCATCATCGAATTTCATTCACCAACACCCTACATCATACAACTCCATCCTCTTGAAACCAATACACACGTCCAACAGTCCAATAAACCCCAGCAGCAAAATGCGATAAGACGACTCACATGACGCAGTCCAGACCGGCTCCACTTCCCCTCCGTTAAACTTGCCGAACCGGGTAACATTCTATTTTCGGAATGAAGTAGTAGATATGTTTGCGTTGTTTGACAAGTTTCCATCACTCATGGCCATTGGCCATTGGCCTTTCTATACGAACAACTCCCGAGTAGCAATAATGATCAGTATTGTTTCTCTGGCTGATACTCTTCGATTCCTTCTAAATAAGTCAGATAAAGAAAAGTATTGAATTATTCATTGCGAACGTGGTTCTCGTTGGATTTATACCACATACAGAGTATAAATATGTTCTCGTTTGACAATGGGTTAGTTCACTGAGAAGAAATACTTAGAGATGGTTCAATCTAATAATGAAAAGTACAACTGTGTGGAGTAGTCAATCTGTATGAGGAGACATTAGTTGAGTGGCTAATGACCAGTACTAATATTTGTCTTGTTTATGCCAGGGTGGGGGGAAAGTATAGGTAGAATTTGCCGATGGACTTGCTCCGAATGATGTTTCGAGTTACTGAAGCTTAAAGTAAAGGCAGGATTGGCTACTACTGGCTTGGTCAGTGGCTGATGAGAGTAGAGGTTCTCTTTACTATAGCGCTGGATATATCGGTGCATAGTTATTCAACTACTGGGTTAATCCGAGTGGTTCAGATCGGCTAGTGTTCTTGGGTAGACTATTTGGATGGTGTGTGAAGCTGTTCTTTAGTACTTGTTATATAGAGGCTGTTGATGTTTTGACTGAAAAGCGTTGTTTTTGTGCTGATCGGTGACGGATGCCCCGTCAATTGCACTTTGTGGGATCTCACTGCTCGGTTTCACCCAGCACAAGGTTCTGGACGAGCTAGGGGACATGCTGCCATGAGTCGTATATACAATCTTGGAGGAAGTCGGGGTCGTCAGGGTGTCTCTGAATCGAATGATTTCGGACTATTCTGTCATGTCTCCAGTCTTTGTTCCAGGCGGGATCGGGCATCAGACAGCAGGAATGTCTGAAACTTCGCTTCGGTGGATGATATGATAACTATCTCATCGCGAACTAGAGGTTGGACGTGATGCGTGCCAGCTGGGGATGGATTGTCGGAGGTAGCTGAATCAGCTCTATAGTCGTCTGAGTTGCTGTTAGCGGGGCCTACACCTGATTACCTATCTATGATAGCCCCAGTGTCTTCTCCTGGTAGTACGATGGGAGCATCGTCAGTTGACCCATCGTTCTAGAAGGATCCGGGTATATGCCTTTTAACCGAGCGTGTCTAGAAAGAATCTTACCATGGCACTGGTGAGTTGCTCTTCTCAATTGTCCGCCTGGCTTCGATACAGATGAGGTTGGTCTCTATGGTTCTGGGTCCTCATGACACGGTATAATCTGTCATTTTATTGAGGTGGAAGTCGTCTCGTATTGTATGTTCAATTCTTTGACTCGGGCATTACCACATATCCGATGAAAACGAGGTGGATTTCACAGGATATTATTTCACCGAGACGCGTTTTCGAATTACTATATATCCCTGTGAGCGCCCAGATAATCAAGTGTTTTGCTCACTAGATTTACGAGGTTTAAAAACCCCAACTAGACCGACTCTCATATGGTCAGGGTCGCCGAGCCATTTGTTTGTTGATTGCTGCCACCATCATGGTTGAGTACTCAGAAAATCCCGGAGCTGGGGACTGCTGCTTCTCAGTCCAGTTTGGCTTGAGAAACACGGTCCACTTGGCAGATTCGTCGACAACAGGGCTATATCCTTCAATCCCATGCTCTAGGTTGATATCCCTGAAATCAAATGTCACCTGAACCATCGACTGCAGGTGGAAGTGACGAATGGCTGCTGTGAGTCGAACATTACATAGCCTTAATCAGATTTAGTCGTCTGTCCTGCTTTTTTAATGCGCAAGTCTATAATGCAGCCACGCCAATCGGCACCTTGGCAATAGATTTGATCAGGGTAGTCCCGCCCTTGAGGACTGTCGAACCTGACTGACTTGAGACATTGTGAATACGACAACATCAAAGGTCAGTAAGCGAGTTGTATAATAAGATTAAAACAATCCAGAATAGAAAGAGAAGGCATTCAGAATGAATCTGTATTCCAATTCCCAGCCTATACTAGTTCATCTGACTTAGATGCAGCGGAGTTTGCTTAATCCACTGGCCACTCCAAATGTTTTTATCTGATGAGATTGCCCTGGATTGCTGGCTTGCAACGATGGCCGCTTGCTTGACGATCGCTCCGCTGTCATGGGTTCCAATACTCCTCCTTGTTCGAAACGGTTCGCATTGACCATATAAAGTATAGGCTACGTTCTGCTAACCACACGCATTTGAAAGTAAGCCACCTGTTTTCATCCCTTCGTGGCTTTCCGAAGCTACCATCTTGCCATATGGTGACTCTGTATCAGCATTTGAGAAGCATACTCTGAATGCTTCACAACATGTACCAATTCCGCATTATCACCCGACTTATACGCATCTCGTTTAAAGTAGATTATCTATGTAGCGAAGATCAATGTACCGAACGTCAGATAATACTCGTCTCTGTTTTAAGAGACGAGGAGTCCCAATGGTGGTGCTAGCCTGTAAAACTAATTGCAGTTGCACCCTTGCTTTGGATAAATTGCGTACAAGGCGTCTTTTGGATCCATACCGACTTCACCGCCAGCACGCCAGTGCAACACATCAAGTGCCTTCTGTTTTCGAAACGATTTATTGGACAGCTGACCTGTGAAGTCATCTTGAGTCAAGGACTTGGATAGTATAGAAGTAGTTGAGTGCGGATCATTTCCGTAGATACTTTGAGGTTTTGCATGTAATAAGCATCAAGGTTGTATATCAACGTAAGTATTCCTCTGGCTGTATATAATGTAGTATTTATCCCTCTGGAAAGCTTCTTAATTGCTGCTGCATGTTTTCAAGACATTTAGGGTGGACGTCCCCGTGTCAACAAGTCGGTGAGGAGATGTTGTAATCGAGGGCACATTTCACTAAAAATATGAAGCAATAAGACATTTTTAGAGGCGATTTAGCGTTGATACTACTCTCATCGTAGTAGTAAATTACTGACTATGATGTTGGTCAAGCACAAGCCAGATGAGGAAAGATCTCGGTATATATAGTAGTTGGGATTCCATTCACATGGGATAGTAGTAAAACCATTGAAGGAGAACAGCCTAGTGCAACGCGATAATAAAGAAACATGACAGTGAAACCAACATCTTCACATGTGCTGGTATCCCCCAATACTAAGTAGCGCAGGTCATTCGCCATGTCAGGGAAGTTCCTCGGGAGCAGAGAAGGTGAGCCCATCACAAAAGTGACGATCCCGAAGGTCACACCGGATTCTTGGCGGATTGAAAAGGAGTCCGGTACCCAAACATTGGTTACTAAACCCCGCGCATGACCCCGAAGATACCAATTCCCTGTGTACCGCGACCTCGCAGACCTATCCAATACTAGAGACCTTATCCAGATCAGAAGAAAGAAAGAAAGCAAGAAAGACTAAGCACTCACCATGGCGCAAGACCGCTCCAACATCGCCTTCACCATCACCCACATGAACGCCAACCACCAAGACTCCCTGGCGTCCTACCTGCAAGTCTACTGCCACGTCTCATCTCGCGAGGCCAAATCCGCCCGGCTCGAAGACATCAGCTTGTCCGATCTCCTCATCAGTGCCAATGGCACCCGCTACACGGTCCCCATCGACCCGCCAATGGAGAGCTTCTCCGAGTCGCGAACCCGCCTGGTGGCCATGCACAAGGAATGTTTGGAGCGGCTGGGCCGGTCTGATATTACAATCAAGGAATACCGTCGTCCGGAGGGCAAGGAGCTCCTCATTTTCGCCGTGTGTCTGGTTGGGCTGATTGGGTTTTGTCGGCGCAGTAACTTCCTGCCTGGGTCGCTGTTCTACGAGACGGTCGGATTGAGCAGTGTGCCGGCGCTGGCGGATTTATTCTACAAGACGCAACCGTTTGTGATCACCACGCTGGCGGGATCGCACGCGGTCGAGGCTAGTCTGCTGACGGTGAAGCGGTTGAGACGGCATGGAGTGCCGGTGTTGTCGTTGGTGTGGTGCGCATGGGTGTTGAATAACCTGATCGAGGGATTTACGGTGTGGGTGCGTTTTGATCGGATGGTGACGGAGGAGCGGGCGAAGAGAGAGCATCGGAAGTAGGTAGGTAGAGGATATGATAATGTACCGCCCTGATAGAATACACTCCACCGCGTCTAAGAACCATCGAACAAATCAAACATGCGAGTTGAATGACCCAAAAATGCGTACCTATCGGCTTATCGGGGCTCGACTAGCGGCTGAGTCAGCAGGTCACGGGACCACGCTAAACCTCTCCCAGACTAGGGTAGTAGGGCAACTTCCACAAGCGAGCCACAGTGCGAAATTCAACGGAAGCCGACGACAAGCACTCAACTCCTTCGACCACCCAACGACCCTTGCCCGCTGCGTTCCTGGTGAAGGGCTGCAGGATTAGAGGTGAGTCTAGTGCATCCAACCCGTCGTGATATCGATCCCTCTCCGTTTTCCCGCGTCGTCGACGGTCGGTGTGCGCGTGCAATCTACGATTGGTCTGGAATTCGAATCGGAGAAGCAAAGAGATACTGGGGATTGAGGACGAGGAGAAGAACAGAAGCAGTGTTTGGTGCAGGGGAATAGCGACGACAACGACGATTGACAGGAAAAGAGAAAAAAAAAAAAATTTCTTCGCTTTCTCTTCCACATCCGAGTTTCGCACAATTCCAGCATCGAACATCGCCACCCACAATCAACAATCGCACGAACAATCCACCAACCAGACCGACGATTCGAGGGAGATGCGCAAAGAGGGATCATATCATCGATAACAGTCTACTGGGTGTGACGAAGAACCCCCGGCTAATAATGTTCATCTACAGTCCCCTCGAACAGCAAACATGGGTATCTCACGCGACTCTCGTCACAAGCGCTCGGCTACCGGCGCGAAGAGGGCCACCTACCGCAAGAAGAGGTATGCATGAGTTCCTACCGGGATTGAATGATGGCCGCGACTGACGCACGACCTTCCCACAGGGCCTTCGAGAAGGGTCGCCAGCCCTCCAACACCCGTATCGGTGCCAAGAGAATCCACCTGGTCCGCACCCGTGGTGGTAACCAGAAGTTCCGTGCTCTCCGTCTTGAGTCCGGTAACTTCTCGTGGGGTTCCGAGGGTGTTTCCCGCAAGACCCGTGTCATCGTTGTCGCCTACCACCCCTCCAACAACGAGCTGGTCCGTACCAACACCCTGACCAAGTCCGCCGTCGTCCAGATCGATGCCGCTCCTTTCCGTCAATGGTACGAGGCCCACTACGGCCAGCCCATCGGTCGCAGACGCCAGCAGAAGACCGAGACCACCGAGGAGAAGAAGTCCAACAGCGTTGTGAAGAAGCAGGCTGCTCGCTTCGCCGACCACGGCAAGGTCGAGTCCGCTGTCGAGAGACAGTTCGAGTCCGGTCGTCTGTACGCCGTTGTGTCGTCCCGCCCCGGCCAGAGCGGCCGCGTGGACGGATACATCCTGGAGGGTGATGAGCTTGCTTTCTACCAGCGTGCTATCCGCAAGTAAAAAGGACACACGTTGTTGTAAAAGGGTGTGGGATGGATCGGAGTTAGCATTTTCCAGATTTCTGCTGGTAGCTCTGAATTGAATGGATGAATAAATTATGTTCAGCACGTATTCTTATTACCCACGTACGAGGAAACCGACTCTTGTGATAGAGTTATAGTCGGGTGACTATCGATGACGAAACCGCCTACCAGTATAGTATAGTATAGTGATTTACCCACCCATCCCCATCCTATTAAGCCCCTCACAACAACAACAATAACAACACATCCCATAACCACCACCACCACCACCACCACCAATCCAACCCACCAACCAACCAAGCAAGCAAGCAAGAAGAACAACCACCAGAATGAAAACAACCCTCCTCCTCCTCAGCGACACCCACACCCTTCCCCCCCACCCTCCCCTCACCACCTCCAACGCCTACCGCACCCCCCTCCCCCCAGCCGACATCCTAATCCACGCCGGCGACCTCACCAAAGTAGGCTACCGACACGAACACATCACCATCCTACAAACCCTCCTATCACACCCGGCCCCCCTCAAGCTCATCATCCCAGGCAACCACGACATCACCCTCGACGAACCCTACTACAACCGCATCGGGCACCTCCGCCACAAATACCGCACCGATCATACCGCCCCGTCGGCGACATCCGGAAGCGAGAATGTATCCGCAGGCAAAGCACAGCCGGGACGGATGGAATCACCGGCGGAAATCAAGGAATTGTATACGGGGAAAGAGGCAAGAGAAAAGGGGGTGAGGTATTTGGAGGAAGGAATGCATCGGTTTGAGTTAGATGGGGGACGGGTGTTGAGGGTGTATGCGAGTCCGTATACGCCGGAGTTTTGTGAATGGGCGTTTGGGTATGAGAGGGGGGTGGATCGGTTTAATGCGCCTTCTCAGGTACTTCGGTCGACGTATCCGGTGGGGGTGAAAGGGCTGACGGGGGAGGATGAGGGAGGAGAAAGAGGGAAAGGGCCGTTGAATCCTGTGCCGGATTATCCTGGAGTGGATATTATGGTGACGCATGGTCCGCCGTATGGGATTCTGGATCAGGTGGTCCCTGGACATGTCAGTGTGGGGTGTGAGCATTTGTATCGGGCTGTCAAGAGGGCGAGACCGCGGTTGCATGTCTTTGGACATATTCATGAGGGGTATGGGGCGGTGCGGAAGGAGTGGAGTTCGGGGAATGAGTCGATGATTCAGTGTGATAAGGAGGAGATGTTGGAGGAGAGGTGTGCCCATGTCGATGTGAGTAAGGAAGGCGGCAATCCGTTGCGGCCGGGGGCCGAGACCCTGTTTGTCAATGCCAGTGTCGTGACGGTGCAGTATCATGCGATTAATGCCCCGTGGTTGGTGGAGTTGGATTTGCCGGTGGTGGAGGAGCAAGATCGAGAGGATGAATGATTGTGTGTGTGCGTGTGTGTGTGTGTGTGTGTGTTGATGGTTTCAATTCAAGTACATACTTTACAGACTTTCCAGATTGTCACCCAGTGATCTTCACGATTCTTAATTGCTCCAATGCTACCTGTACAGTGGCACCCATGCACCTTGCGTCCGACCATCGGGCGAAAGAATAGTAGTGTACAGACATGCCCCACAAACGAGAGTTCAACAAGAAGGAGAGAAAGGTAACTAGGTATCTCACTAAAAGGTATATCATGCCTGGATATGTCGAAAGAGCTTTAAAAAAAAATGTAGTGTATCCAACCAGAGAAGAGAATCAAAGGACTGTGCAACCGGCCGAAAAGCAACGCTGCAATGCAAGACATGCCGATGTCGACGCTGAATGAATGAAATATAATGCAAGTAAGATGAATGTCCAGACATTATCAAGAAAAGAAAGAAGGCGAGGGAATCACTCCTCGTGCACGGGCGTCTCCGTCCGGAAATCCAGACGGCTGCCCTTCCGACTGACGCCTTTAAGCAGACTGAACCGCTTCAATACCGAGTCCCGCCGCCCGGTGCTGTGGCTGACCGGGCTCGTAATTTCTGGGCTGCGGATCGACGTCATGCTGCTTCGTGTCACCGGTCGTGGGTAGTCGCTGATCGAAGGGATCGTTGACCACCCGCCCTTCGGACTCGTCACCGACGGTCGATCGTCCGTAGACGTCCCATTGGTGTGGGAGGTCGTGCGACTCATGCTCTCGTGAGACTTGGTTGCCGTGTCGCGAGAGGCACTTCGGGTCCGTTGCTTCTTCTGGCTTTGGCTTTCTTCGGTCGCACTGGGGCTTATCGACAGCGACGATGCGTGCTTGTGCAGCACATCCCCGAGCCGACTCCGGCGCCGGTGGTGCGTATCACGCGACTGAGTGGTTGTCCGACTGTGAATGGTGGCTGCGTCGTCCAGGTCCGCCGCCTCTCCGTTGACATGCTCTTCCGTGGTGGCGCCGTTGACCTTGCTATCGGCCGGTCCCTTCGGGTCCTCTTGGACCGTAGCCACCGAATTGCTCGCGACGTGGTTGGTGCGCTTGAAAGGGTTCATGACGCTGATGCGGTGGCTGACAGACTGCTTGGCCGAGTGTTTGCGGCTATGATTCTTGCGCGACGACCGAATCAGTTCCTGCTCGGGACTGAGCGCCCGCGAAGTCGGCTGCTTCTGACGCTCTTCCAGGGACTTCGGGGTGCTGCGCCGAGGCCATTGGGACGTCTCTTGTTCCGCCGGACGGAGCGAGGAGAGTTCCGGCCCAAAGGCCTCTTCGAAACGGCGCATCAGCTCAGCTTGCGTAGCTTGATGTGCCGGGCGGTGGTACATGGCCAGGGCCTGCTTGATGGCTAAGGCATGGTCGATGAGAGCCACCGCCAGCGCATTCTTCAACGGATCGGGCGGCTTCGGTGTCACTACGCCACCCTCATCCTCGTCATGCACATCCGACAGGAACTGGCGGTAGGCCGCAACGCAGTTAGGAGTCGCAGCATTCAGCTCGAGCAACTGCTCCAAAGCCTCGGTAAGATTGTTCAAGCTCATGTCCTCACCAGAAGCGGCCCGACGCTGCAACATCGACAGTTCCTGCGTCTTGCGCCACGTCCGTTCGAGCGCAGTTTGCAACGGCGACAGTGCCACTTCCTTAACCTCCACCACTTCACTTCTGCGGAGGATATTCGGGAAAGGCTCCGCAGTGGTGTAGACCGTCTTCTCCACCCATTGCTCCCTCACGTCGGCGTCGCGAACGTGCCTTCGCAGGGTCGAGCTGAAGTGGCAGGGCTCAGAGACCAAGAGATGGTCTCTGACGGACTGCGGAATCTTGGACCGTTGATAAACCGGATGATCCACGTCTCGATGGACGCTGACAGGGCTGATATGCAGGAATTGCCCCTCATAGCCTTGAATTTCGCCAGAAGACACGACCTGCGCAGCTGGGTGCTCTCTCTGCATGCGATCAATGAACGAGGCCATCCGTTCGGTTGGCGCGCATTCGATGATAAATTCTTTGTCACGAAGGGTGGTGGGAAAGCCAAGTCCTTTGTATAGCACGCGGAAATACCGCGGGAACTGCTTGTCCTCTTTTGCAATGACGTCGTAGATCTTGGCCATGGAGCCGTGCGCTCTCGAGAGCTTGGCGAAATCAACCACGGTGTCCTCATACTGCTGCGCAAGTTCCTTGTAACACAACAGTGCGTGCGCCCAGGCTTTGGCATCCTCGAAATACTGAATGACCGCAAAGTACAAGGACTCCTTCCTCTCGAAAGACGTCTGCTCGGGGAAAGCAGGGTTGAGTAGCTCAGGCAGAGTCCGCTTCGCATCCCAATCGTACAGGTCGGCGTGGAACTGGAGAGCCAGTCCGGCTTCAGTGAAATTACCTGCTGCGGCCTGCACTTGGGCAAGCTCGTGAACATAGCGGATGAAGATATCCTCGCGACCCATGTCCTTCATGTACTTCATCAGTCGAAGCGTATGCAGGCTTTCGGCCATCGAGCCGCCCTGAGAGGCCACAAAGAGGTCGAGCAGCTCATCCACAGTCGCAATCAGAGCCTTGACCGCATTGGATAGGTCTTCATCAAACTCTGCGTAGCCTTCGAAGTAATCCGACAGCTCCCCGATAAAGAGTTTCTGGACGACACTCTCACTCATATTCTTCCTCTTGAAGAGGTTATCCAAACTGGAAATAACCTCCGTCTCAATTATGGACAGATCCTGGTTCAGCCCCCATTCGCTCAATATCATCGTCCGTAAGATGTCGACAGCCACGTGCCGCAGTCCCTCATGGACACTGAGGCAGAGCTCGATGATGGGTGCCACCAGGCCAGGAACATACTGCACCTGATAGCCACCCAGTTTGCTGAGCCCGTAGTGTTCCCTCTCCTCGTCAGTGGTCTCCCAGCCAATTGATTGCCAGCTGGAATGTAGTAGGTCCGCGCCCTGTTCCCGAACATCACCCGCGATCTTCCAGATGGCGCGGCGCTTCTGCTCCGGGTAGGTCTCCAGAGCGAGAGCGTCGCTCGAGACAACCTTGAGCAACGTCATGAAGAAAGTCTCCCAGAGTCTCGTGTCGAATGATTCTGCCTCCTCCGGGGATGGAAGAAATTTGCTGGTCAAGATGGAAGCCAGGTACTCCAGGCTCTTCACAGTCGCCCGGTGGTTGTAGACATGGACACTGAGCCAGCTCTCGGGATAGGCTTCGCAGTTGAGAATCGAGGTATGCACTTCGAACGCCTGCGACAGGAAACTGGATAGCTCCAATCCCTTCAGCCGAGGGCGCTTGGGGTTGGGTATCGATGCCGCTCCAGCTAGAATCGCGGACAGCTCCACTAGTGCTTCGTCGAACCTTTGGGAGTACTTGGAGGTCTTCACCTGAAATGGGAAGGATTTGCTGAAAAGTAAAGAGAGGTAGCTCGTCTCTTCAACACCGTCGGGGATGATAGAGTAGTATGAGGACACAATCTTCGGCACAAATTCATATAGATATGGGTCCGGCTGCTTCAACAGCTCTGCGACGATCGCACAGCACAGCCGGACTTGGTCACGATAGAGATCAGATACGGCACCTGTCGCACCCCAGTAGGGTGCCAACCAGCTGATACAGCTGGATATTAAACTCCTCCGCTCCGAGCCGGAGCTGAATATCTCCAAGCGAGTGTAATGCTGAATGAGGACCAGTTTATAAAGAATCAGCATGCCCGCGACGTCCTTGCACGAGTCTATGAAGCTAAGAGCGATCATGATCATCTCGTCGCGACTGAGTACTTTGGAAAGCTCGGGCAGCCAGGTGTGGAAATGCTGAACAACAAGCGTCTTGCTTCCAATCATCGCCGGGGAGGGGTTCTTCATCAGAGCCTCCAGCGACTTGAATATTGTGTGCAGATCCCGATTGAACGTCGATTGGACTCTGGTAATGCCGATGCCCTCCTCCTTCGCCTTCTGCTGTTGTCGGGCGTTGATGATGAATTTGAGGACATGTCGTCCTACCTTGAACGTTGCACGGAGATTACGGGACTGCTGAGCATCGGGGCTAGACGGAAGAAGGCGTAGATAACTTCTGACGAGACATGGGGTAGCAAAGGGGAAGTTGAACTGATTGTCGGCATAGTGATCAACCAATGGACCCAGGTTGAACCGCCGGTCGTGCACAATACCAAGGACCGTCACCAGATTATTGAAGATCAGGTCCTCGTACTCCTCGTTGCCTGCATTTTCCACCAGGATCCCAAATAGCGAGTCCAAGACGCTGCTGAGCTGTTTGACAATCTCGATTTCGGGTACGAAGAGAACCCGCTTGAGGGTATCTAATACTTCATTCACAGGCCGATCCCTCCAGTTCAACAGACTGAGTATAACTTGGTCCTGGGAATATTCCGTGCTACACAGATGTGTGTCCAGCCGCAGAGTAGCCAAGGGACCGGTGATTGCCTCATCTTTCGCCGACTCATTCTTCCCCAGCGAGCTCCATGGTAGGGACAGATAGGCTCCTTTGCCATTCTCGATATTCGACGTGCATTTGTCGTAGGCGTGTAATAGAAGGAAATGAGGACCGTCGCGCATGAAGGCCTGGTTGTCCCAGAGTGGCATCCAGGCAAGCGCAAAGGGAAACTCGGGAGCATCCGCAATACTCATGATCAAATGTGACCCCGGGATCTGGTCCGTGGGAATGTTAAGGCGGATAGTCTGGTTCCACGGGGCGCCTCTGTCGGCGATTGTGGTTCGCCATGCTGTCTGTGCCGCGTGATTGGATGAGGGGTAGACACACCGATCTACGCGTACCCCGGATGATGTGCGAACTTCTAGAGTCAACTGCAAATTGCGAAGGCCGGTGTGCGCTGGGACTGGAACTTGACCAGAATGAGGATGCGAAAGAAGCGCTTCAGGCGGGAAGGTGGCGTGGGAGATAGTCACGTAAATATCAGATCTGGGTTTGGTTGGGGCCTGGGAAAAGCCGATCCTCCTGGTCTGAATGACGTTGTGCAGAGTCGTGGGGTTTCTCCGGACAAGAGAATCTGCGTCCGGGTCCGCATGTGGATAGAGGTGAAAATGAAGTCGGGCAGCTTGTTGAGACCGCACGTACTTCCCACTAGGGCTCGGTAGCAAAGAGCGGATTACTCCATCAAACCCTTCGTCACGCCCCTCTTGGTCCTCGCCTTCCTCGGACGGAGACCAAATATTGATCACTTGCTCCGCGTCCTTCTCTTGACGTAGGATCTGGGAGACTTCGAGGAAGCCGACTCCCACCGTCCGGATCTGAGTGGTGTCTTTCATTGATTGACTCCCAGACCGTTCCTTGGTGATGGTGCTTGTGCTACTTCCTGATGACTGAGGTGGGGCTTTACTCGTCTCCTTGGCCTGCTCAGGACTTTGAATTCCGCGCGGCTTCGACGTCCACATCATGCTCCGGCGAGTCCTGAGACTTCCTTTGACTGACTGATTGACTCCGGTTGCCTGCTTGCTACCGGAAGAGCTGTCCCGCGAGATGGACGACCTTGGCTGGGCCGAGACGCTGGCCACTGCCGCGATCTCTGGTGCACGAACCGTAACAATTAAGTATAGCTTTGTGCCGTTTGCAGAGCCGTCACCAAAATCCGTGCTGCTCAAGTCGGTGAACAGCGTTTTCAATTTGGTGCTCTGCCCCATACTCGCAAACTTTTCAGGGGAAGGAATGTCCAAGACGTACGTCTCCGATAGCGGCACGAGGGCCCCCGTTTCCGACTGAGAGCACAGGTAAGCAGCCAATGTCACCGGCCCGGGCGCATGCCCAGAGACGGCATTGACTTCGAGCAGCAGATGATGGAGTGCAGCCACATCTGACTGCTGCATGGGGCTGCTGTCCAGCATACCCATCTCGGATTGTAGCCTTGCCAATTCGATAGCCGAATCCTCCCCAGTGAGTAGACGACCTCTTTGCTGAGGATCCCTCACAATAATTTCCCCGCCCAAAGCTTTGTTTCCGCGAACAAGTTTCCAGACCACTTCTTGTCGCAGCGACTCCTTCTCCTGTGCGGTTAAGACGTTGTACAAAAGTTGTCGCCTTGCAAAGTCGAGTTCTTGGACGATCTTCGACATCTCTTCCACCGTGACGTACTGGCGAGAGAGCAGCAGCTGATGTAGGTTAGTAGAATGCCATTCGCGCAGACATGATGCGATTTCATCGACAAGTGGTTCCGAGAGCGAAGTGGGTGTTTCATCACCAATCTTGAGCATTGGCACAGGGGCGGCTGGTTTGGGCGCGTCGGGGTCTCGAGGAGCCACGTTGATAGGGGAGAGCACCATGGAATTTGTCCTGAGAAGGTCCCTCCGAGGAGTGCGCGGGCTCCCCGGGCTTCCACGACCATCCTCATCCAGCTTTTGGATGAAAATCTGAGACGGCTTTCCTTTCTTCGCGATTACGACGTTAGATACTTCCCCAAATATGTTTTCATCATCCTGGAAGGAGGCCACGCTGTTGCGCATCTCTCCCTCTGCGCCGGCCGTCAGGGCCATACTCGAGCGGTCGCCATTTGTGATCGTCTTTTCGCTATCGCCTAGCACTTCACGGATTTCGACGCAATTTCGGGGGAAGATGCCCGAAAAGACTCTTGCCTGAAGGGTTTGACCCTTGGTGCTCGTCAAGCCCGCTAGCAAGGACGGCGGAGCGACGAGGTAACCGCGGTACCACTCCCCATTGGCGCCACCTTGCTCAATTATATACAGCTCATCGCCAAGCTCCAGAGGCAGATCGGCCGGAGTAGTCGGCTGAAAAGGATAGATGGCGACAGCAAAAGCGATTCGAGGCAGAGGCCGCCAGGGCATATCTGCAATCGAGGCGGCACTCGAGAGCACACCCCGCCGCGGTGTTCGTCACAATGGGCGCGTGAGGAATGCAGGAGTACCGGCGAAGCGGGGTTGAAGAGGGGAGGGGGAGGGGACAGGGAATTTCTGCTGATCGATCGGCTGAGGCGCTACATGCAGGTGTCCACAGAGAGGAAAGAAAGAAATATAGGCGGGTTCCGAGATGCGGAGTGTGAATCGGCGATGCCTGGCGGAATTGGTGTCTTGCGTTTAGTTCGGGGTAAGGGGTACGGCGGGTTCACTATATGGCCATCACGAAATGTGCGGTTAGTGAGAGGTATTCTAATAAGCGAAACGTAGGCGTGCTTGGGTTGCGTGTCCAGGCCAGATGGCCATGATAAGCGGAAGACGAAATCCATTCAGGAGCGGGTGTCGCAAAGGGTCTCAGCGGCCGGAAATACCGTCGCAATTGGTGAGAGCCATCTTTAATGACGGTGCTAGTAATTGTGCCCATAATAGCCAGGACCAGAAAAGCACCACTAATTGATTCTCCAAGCTTCTGTCTTCCTTCGACAATTTCGTCGGTGCCTCCTAGCAGTGGAATGGGAGTGGAGCCGAGGGAGTTGTTCACTTGGCAGGAACTGTGGAGAAGGCACACAGATGAAACGAAGGGGGGGGGGGAAGAGGGGAGGAGCTTACCAAGAGCTAGAGGAAGTATGGGCAGATGGATAGATGGATGTGGGAGAGAGGAGGGAGGAGGGAGGAGGGGAGGGGAGGGGATGATTGATGGGAATGAACAGGTGGAGGAGAGCAAGTCCCGCAGAGCGAGGGAGAGAGGGAGGGAGAAGGAATGATGATCGCAGGGCCGATGATGCTGGCTGGGCTGGGATGGGAATGAATGGGAGGAATCGGGGCGGGAGGCGGAGAGGACGGGCGTGAGCCTGAGGCCGACGGGCGTACGCAGCCTGAGGCTAGACTCTCGCCGGGACTCGACTAGCGACTCCGGAGCAGTTGATTAACTTTAATTGATCGCTATATTGGCCTCCTCGTAATTCCTCCTCTTGGGATCATAGATTTGGGCTCCAGCTGGGATTCTATCTCTCCTTTTACTTATCCCCCATTTTCCATGGGGAGGTGGTCTCCGGCGCCGGACAGGCAAGCAACGGGATCTGGCACACTATGCAGCCCATCCATGGGTCCAGCTGGACCGATCGATGCACCGGTGGGGAGACTGCAGTGTGTATCCAGGTTTCACCAGCACGTTTACTCGGTTTGTTTTCGACTTACCCAGGGACCTCTACCAAAAACGGCCATTTGGGGGAAATGCAGGGGGGGAACCCACCTTTTTCCGCGGCGGCCATATAAATAGACTAGAGAGTAGGTAGAGAGTAGAGAGTAGAGACAAAGCAATGCATCTCCATCGACTCCGTCTCGAGGACATTGTCCAGACAGGAAGCGGACCGTCCGAGGTTCTTCACCAATAGCTATAACGCCTTGCCATTTATTTCCTGACTAGGTGATTACTAGGCCGGCTGAGTGGCTGACATGTTTAATTTGGCCAGCACAGACCCGGCGGCGTGGCCCCTGAATCCAGGGCCAAAATGGAGTTGGGCCAGCTGGCTGCTGACTGGCCCGCCCGCCGGCGCCTATCTTAGTAGTAGGTAGTAGCACTGGGCCGCTAAATTGGCCTGTCCAAGACTCCAAGCACCCTCGCTTTTTCTTTTTTGGGGGGACTCTCTCTCGCTCGGGTTAGGATCGCCTTTCCAGGATCCTTCCTTCATCGTTCGTCGCTGCTGGCCTCGGGATTACTTACCCTCTTCTTCCCCCCTCCCTCTCAACTCCAACAGATCGGAACTGAAAATTCAAGGGATTTCATCAAAGTCATCCCAATCCACATCCCCCAACTGCGTCCGCATGGGGTCAATGTTCCTACACATCTTCCGTGTCAACGTCGGTTATTTTGTCCCACCAGGAAAATGTAGTGCGACCTCAGCAGCAGCCATGTTGCCATTACCTTCCTACCCTTTCTTTCCCCCCCTTGACCACGGGTTACAGATAAATCAACAGGTATAAGTACTTAGACAGAATGCAAGAAGGAAAAAAAAAAAAAAAAAAAAAAAAAAGAACACAGGAGAATGCGAATATCCAACCCATGCGCCTGTTCTATGATGTGCAAAACGAACAAATGCTTCATCCTCACCATCCAGCAAGGTGCAACTGACAGGTATTTATGCATGGGCAACCCCTTCAAGAGACCCCAGCCACAAGTTGAACACGAAAGAGACACCGCTCTTCACCTCTGAAACATGGCAATGGCATCCTCCTTGCGCCATTCCAGCTCCAGCTGTCCTTCATACACCGCATCGACAACGCGTCGGGTCCGATCATATGCTTCGCCATACCGGCCCTCGCACTCCCGGAGCACCTTCTGCACCAAGCTTCGGCTGAGGCCGGGATCATCCGCGTCACCAAAGTGCTTCTCGACCCGCTTTTTCAGCATTTCGATTCCTCGCCGGATTTCCTTTCCGTCATACGTAGCCAATACCTTCTTCGCGACGGACCGGGAGTGGCTAGGTCGGCTGGCAATGTCGGCAGGGTTGATGCCCGTCTTCACTAGATTCTCCACCGACTCTATAAACTCAAGCAACTTGCCTAGTGGCCGGTGGATGACCGAGTCAAGGTACAGCGTCATATGCTCCTGCATGTCTTGGTGCGCCCGGTCGCGCCAACGTTCTAGGACGGGAAGACCCCGAACGTCAACCTCCTCGATGTAGTGGTTCATGTTCTCAATCAGAAGGATATGGTAGTTTAGGATTTCCTTGTCCTCCGGGTCGCCCGAAGTAGCGGCCGCACCCGTGGGTTGGCCCGGGGCCTCCTTGGCGATGAACTTGAGCGACTCCCACATGGCGCGGTTGATGCGATCATAGGCATCGTTGACATTGACTCGGATGTCGTAGAACTCTTGCGACAGCATGTTCTCCACGGCCGTCGAGAAGTGCGGGAAGACGCGGATAAAAGAGATTACTCCCTTTCGCTTGTTCACCTTGACTTTGGTCTCTTCAATACCGCGGATCTGCTCATCTACAAAGCGGTTGAAGAGGCCAAGCAGCCGGGAGTGCAGCTTTTGAAGTGAGTGGATAATGAAGTCTTGGTTGGTATCGTCAAACTCGGAAATAGCCTTCTCGATGGCCAGTAAGATCCCAATTCCTTGCCTGTATCACGAAGTTAGTCAGTTGTCAACACGAGCACCAACAGTTCCCAACTTACAGTGGGTCGGCTCTGATAGCCCAGTCCACAAGGTTTTGCATGTCCGTCGGCCAGAAGGCGAAGAGTTCGTCCAGAATATGTTCGACCTTCTTTGCCATAGCGCGGTCAGGATCGTGCAGCTGCTTGGATCCGAAATTAGGGATTCTGCGCTCATCGGGAGCGCCTGACATAACAAGATCGGGAAAGTCGAGATTAGAAAGCGAGTTGAGGTGGAAGAAGTGGACGATGAAATTTTGCTCTTCAGAGATCATGTTAAGAGTCTCATGAAGCGTACCGGCAAATGCTTCGCACGGCTCGAGCTTGCCATGCTGCTTGTCTCCAGAAGGAAGCTTAAGACCTGCCGCTGCGCGAATGGTCTTGCCTCTTCTCACGGTGAGCTTGCGCGCCGCCATGGTGATGCCTTCAGATTCCTTCTCCTTCTCCTGGTGAGTAAAGAGAAGTTCCTGCTCCTCTCCAGTGGTCTTCCTCGCTGCTTTCCTCCATGCCAGGTTGTTGTCCCGGAAATCATTTTGGTAGGGGTGTTTAGCTTGTTGCTCGTAGAGGTTGATGAGCGCGTGCCACTCCCCGGAACTGACTTCTCGTGCGAAGAGTATCACTGCATGATACTGCCACAGCTCGCGGCGGCAGTAGCCTCGGGCTTCGCTGTCGAGCTTCAAAGGATCCTTCTGACCACTGGCTGCCGCATCAATCCTCTTCTGTTCCGCCACCTTGTAAGCAATAGCCATAAATTGTTTCAGCCGTTGTAAGAATACACGACCATGTGTACGGTACTCTTCCTTCTTCTCTTTGATTGCACGCATTTGTCCAATTTCTGTATCAGCATACACGCCTAGGCTACCGTGATCTCCGGCCGCATCAGCAAGCCGCCTCTTGTTGTGCCAGATGTCAGAATCAATCATCAACATCGCTTTGTATAGTGTTGATAAGGCGAGCTCAGTATCTCGCAAACCATCAGGGTTGCTCAGTGAAGATTCCTTCAATGCCCGTAGATCGTCCGAAGAGATGGATAGAGTCTTGAGTAGGTTTTGCAGCTCATTCTGGAGCAACTTCTGGTTGGCCGTTTGCACCTGGAGACCCTGCGACTGTGTTTCTATGTATGCAACATCATCGTTAAGGGTCTATAACGCAGTTAGCACATTACTGAGATGAGCAAAGGAGGAGGTGGAGCCCCCTCCGACAAGGATCGGTAACTTACGTTGAGCTCGTGGGAGTACAGAGTGAGAAGATTATCCAGCTCTTCACACTCCTCGACCGTCTTGTCGATGAGTTTCGCAAGTTGATCAATCTTGCCTTCTTGTTGCTCAAGGTTACCAAGCCAGCTGGTAGCCTCCACACGTCCGATCTCTCGACGGATATCTGCCTCTAGGTCTTCAATCTTCTTTTCATCACCGAGCCGCCCGTTCCAGCCAAGGTCAGTCAGTATATCATCAAAGTCTATGCCGCGCCCTTCGAGAATGGTAGGATTAATTCCAAGCGTTTGGCAGTACTTGATCGTGTTGTCTTCATGACGCCTGCGACGACGGTCATGAGGTGAAGGCGACACAGATCTTGACCTCTCGGCATCGACCTTGACAGAAGCCCTTGACGTATCCCTTGGTTCTGCGGGCGCCTCAGTCGAGCTGATAACAGGTTCAACAGGAGCAGCCTGGGTCACTTCAACTGTAGGCGGTTCGATTGTTGGGGGAGCAGAAGGCAGAGGTACTGGTGGTTGTGCCGGCGGCTGTGCTGACAGCTGCACCTCCTTCACAGGGGACGACGATAGAATTGGAGGTATCTCTGTATCTGGTGTTTCAGGGGAGGTCACTGTGTTTTCACTGTTGGTCCGAAGCAACGATGGAGCGGGAACCACGCTGGTGATTCCGTCCGGCTCATCTGCGGCAGCCTTCTGTTTCTTTGCAGCTGCCAGAAGTCTCTCACCAGCACCCCCTGGCCTCGGCTTGAAGGCCCCATAGGCAGTGGCAGCTTTGCGGAAGGCACCTGCAACATCATTACTCTGCTTCTTCTTGATCATGGGCCCGAGACCAGGACGATGTGCATCGGGCTCCTCTTCTACAGGCTCGGCGACTTCCGGAGCGCTAGGGGGGGGTGATGGTACTTCAATTTCTGCCGCTGGTTCAGCAGGCTCCGGGGCCTTTGTTGGAGCTGGCAATGTCGGAGCTGGCAAGAAGGGAGTTGTGACCGCTGCTGTCTCAACAGGCTTGATGATCGGTGGTGCCTTGTTATTTGCTGAGGAGCCTGGGGTGAGTGCGGCTGGTACCTCAACGGCGGGGGTACTACTAATGGAGCTGCTCGGGGCTTCAAGCTCCTGGGGCTCTACCCGTGTCGGCGTAGCCACTGGCTTTTCGACTGTTTCTCTCAAAGGCGATCTTGGACCCACGCTGCTTGCTGGGCTATGCATGAAGGTGAGGTTTTCTCCAGAAACCGACCCAGGTGTTGTAGGTCGAAGACCATCCTTACTGCGGCTCGTATGGAGGTCATGGGTACGAAGTGTAGGCCTGGACTCGATGCCTGCCCGCCCGTCGCGCGAGGACGACGGTCGGGAGTCGGGGAGGTTACTCGCTGAGTTAACCTCCTCAAAGCTGCCATTCGGCCGTTCCCGCTGACCGGCAACAGAGGCCGCCTGCAAGCTGGAAGGGAACTCCCTATTCCTCGGTTCCGGTGGAGATATTATGGGCACCTTGGGCACTCTGTTTTCCGTGGCAAGACGTTCGGCTGCGCGTGGAGGTGGTTGTTCACGCTGATCGGGGGGTCGCGGTGGCGCGTGTTGAGGTGGGCTGAACGGTGGAGTACCACTTTTACCAGACTGGCCGGTCGACGGTCTTCCCAGTTGATCGCGACTTCTTTGAGCTCGCAGGACATGTTCCTCTGGAGGGGGTCGCCTTGGTCCATCACGGCTGGGCGCACGGCTGGAATACGGCGATTGAGGCCGGCTGCCTTGAGAAGAGGGGGGGCGCGGGGGAGGGAGAGTCACTTCGGGGCGCGGGGGTCCTGGAGGAGGCCCTTTCGGAGCTGGCGGTCCTGGGGCTGTTGCACCAGCAAGCAGCTGACGCTCACGCTCATCGAAGCCGATCAAGGTCGGTACCTTGCCGCCAGTGTATTTCCTGTAAATCTTAACCAGGCTGCCTATGAAAAACTCCTTCTCTTTGGAGGTCCGTGCATGCCAGTAGTAAGGCTTTCCCACAGTGACCACAAACCCAACACTGCCAGCCCATTGTTTATACTGCTGTTCCAACGGCGAGGATGGTACCAAGGCGTTGTACGACTGAATCGAGGAGAGGTCATCCAGCATCCACGTCTTGCCAATGGAGAACGTGCCATCGTTGTTTTCCCGCGCCTTGTGCATGCGCACTCTGCCGGACCGTCTGACTGCCACAATAATCACTCGGGGTTTCTTGTTTTCAGGCGGCGAATTGGGTGGCGCGGGGGTGGACGGATATGCCGCATCTTCCATAATGCGGACATGTGTTATGTAGGACTCGGCCACTAGAACCGGGAGGGGTACAGTTAACAGGACACTCTATGAATGGCGCCATGGAAAAATATACGTACGAGAGCCATCGTTGTCTTTTTTGCCGAAGCAGCTATGCATTATCCGCCTCTTCTCATCCTCGAATTTCTCGGCCCTCGACGTTGTGCCATCCCCCGGTCCGGCGATACCGCCATTGCGACCATCACCAGCTCGACGGGGGTCTCTTTGGGGCGGCACCTCACCCGGAGGAGGGCCCCGCATGCGATCACGACTACTCATGGCTGATATTCAATCTCCGGAAGCCTGGATCACGCAGGAAGTGCCGGGGACCCAGTGGACATGGTCAAGAAGGCTGGCAGGGATTACACGGGGCGCGCGCCGTGGGTGAGAGCAGATGGTCTGTCGATCCGTAGGCTCCGAAGAAAAAGGACCGAAGTTAAAGAACAAGGAAATTGAGAGATGGCGGCGCCATAAACGATTTGGCGCAAGACCGAGTTTCAAAACCAAGGGAAGGTGGTGAAGGAGGAGGAACCAGAGAGTAGGATTAGGTCATTCTTTAGCCACTACAGAGCATGGGCGGCGGCAGCGGATACGGAGCTAGTCTCGGAGGAGTAGCAAGTGTTACCGACCTATAGCAGGCACTCCACGCAGGAACACTCCCAAGGCACCGAACAAGAAATGCTAGTAGGGAACTGAAACCCTCACGACTCATGAATAACAATGGCTTGCAGTGTCGGGCTCCTGAGCAGATTCACCCAAGGCCATATCACAACAACACTCCCCCATCCTCAGGCATCCTCCCCATGCCATCACAATTACGTAAGATGGTACATAAGTCTAGCATGCTCCACTCGTGTCAATTGTGCATAACGGCCATGCAGGAGAAACCAATGCGGTTTCAGCCAACATGACAGGAGGCAAGTTTTATTTAGCAGTCGCCTTATTCATCATCCCGGGAGATTGGATATAAGGGGGTATCTAGACAAGAGCGCTACTTCTCCACCTGTACCCCCTCCCCCCCCCCCCCGGTGTTATCTAGAAGTGGCCTTACCACGTCAAAACCCGGGTCATGGTGTCTCGGATCCTCGAGATTACCATTCACTTACTTTGTGTAACGATATCTGATGAACTCATGTGTAACTGGACTGACCCCCAACCATGCACTGCAACCTAACCTATTGGAAAGCTGACCACTTTTGGATACTCTCCGAATGATGCCACAACGTCGGTGTCAAACACACTCGTCCCGGGTTGGTTGTTCGAAGCTTGGACTCTTGGTGGGATTCTAGGACCCGGGCATCACTTTCTTGCCAATTGGGAAGAGTATTATACCGTTATCCGTGTTGGCCATACACCTGCAGCGATTGTGCTGCTGCATCATTGGATGTTAATACTACTAGTCATAGGAAACGGTGAATATATACCATGGTCCGGGGCTATAGAAACACCGGAAGAAGATGGTATAGAAAGAGGCCCGAGTCTTTGGTAGCTCTTTAATCAGTTCTCCACATTGAAGTTCCGGGGCGATTGAAAATATCGCTTTCCACACAGGAGTAGCCACTGTTTGGTATTGTCCGAATTCACTCGACTTCCTCGTTTACTTGGACATGACTGCTGGAAGCAGTTTCGTGCACCGATTGATTTACCAAACGCTATACAACTTACTTACTTCCAGTGTCATCATCCGATATTCGTGCCATCCCGTCCTGCCCGCCATGAGTGAACACAATATCCTGTGGTCGAGCATCAAGAAAGGCCGTCAGCGAACCTAGACATCCTCCGACGACAGAGAGAGGGGGAGATACATACCGAACCGGAGAATGTCATCCTCTTTCCTCCCCACCACCCAACTACAATCAAGAGAACGAACCCTGTGATGACCGCACTGACATAATTCATATCATGCACCGTGGTCGGTACACGGAGAGGAAAGCAAAAGAAAACCAGGATAACTGTTACCCAGAGTACAGAAACCGCATTGCAGAATGCTCCCAGGCGCTTCCCCATTGCGAAGGACCTTCTTGGAAGAGCCAAGTCGCGTCCACGAAGCAAGACAATTCCTTGCGGAATAACATAGCACACATTAAGGATGATAATAGCCAATGATATGAGACTGTTGAATGCTGTCGTCGAAACAACATATATTAGCCCGTACAAGATGATGAACAGAGAAGCAGCCACCGTGGCATTCAATGGCACTTCGTTGGTGACTTTGGCAAAGAATGGAGAGAAGGGAAGGCCGCCGGCGCGAGCAAATGAGTATGTGAGCCGTCCGGTTGTAAGCAGGCCGGATAAGAGGGCAGCGCCATAGAGGAATATGATCCAGGAAGTGAAGAAGGTGGCCACGGGCTGGCTGGAGGTGGCTTGTAGGTATACCGTATATATTGGGATGGGAGAGGAAGAGACGACCCCGAGGTCTGTCGTACAGAACAGAAGGGCCATCGCCCACGGGACGGTAGTCATGATGCCTATGAGTATGGTGGTCATCATGGCCCGAGGAACATTGCAGCCGGGATCCGGGACTTCCTTTTCAAGGGTCGAGTATTAGCGCAGGGGGGAGAATATATCCATAGGAGAGAATAAAGGACTCACATCGGCGATATGGGTGACACTATCCATCGCTACGTAGGAATACATGCAAGTCCCGGCGCCTATCATGAAAGCCGTTCCGTCGCTCCAGCCCGTATGATTTTCATAGGCAAGAAAGACCGTATGCGCGGCTTGCTTATGGCCGCGCATTACCAGCACCGTTATAAGGCTAGCGAGGAAGGCGAGCAAACTGCAGATGAAGAGGAAATCTTCAAGTCGAGGGATAGCGCGAGGAAGAAAGCACACAATTACGGCGGAGAGGAGGACCGTCAGAAGGTAGATCAGGTAGATGCGCCAGGCCGTTTCAGTAAAGCTCGGGTAGTGGATGGTCACCAGGCTGCTGATCATTTGTGCTTCACCAACAGATTATCTCAAGTTCGGACTCGACCGGGCCAGATGAAGGCACGCTGACTTACCACAGATAATTGCGCCGGATGCAGCCCCCGTACACCAAGAAATCACACTTAACCATCCAACGACAAAGGTGACAAAGGCACGATGCTTGGGCCATGCGACCATAAAGGCAAAATGGTAAGGGCCTCCGCTGGATGGGAAGGCAGATGCCAGTTCAGCAAACCCGGTCGCTGCAGAGAGCCTGTTGTCAAACGCCTTCTCCTTCAACCTGGCAGGGGAAGGCTCACTGATGATACAACTAGCGACCGAGGCAACAACGAGGCCGAAAAATGCAGTTGGGCTTCCTCCCATAATCAAAGGAGTCGATAGGATACCCGAGTAGCCAAGCCACGAGTTGGTTATACTGAAGCCTAGGGCAGCAGTAGAGAAAAATGTGAACTGGCGAGGGAGCTCCGCACGGTGTGCGCCTGCGCCTTCGATATCGGCCATACTATCAAGCATTGCACAGCGATATGCCAAATGTTGTCCGCTGTTATATAGACATACTAGCTGGTGGATTTCCTCATGATGATATCACTGATTTAAGCTGATAGTGCACTGATACGTGAAAGTTGGAGTCACGAAGTACCTTTATCAACAGCCAGTGGTTTAG
This sequence comes from Aspergillus carbonarius ITEM 5010, assembly GCA_001990825.1. Classification (NCBI taxonomy): domain Eukaryota; kingdom Fungi; phylum Ascomycota; class Eurotiomycetes; order Eurotiales; family Aspergillaceae; genus Aspergillus; species Aspergillus carbonarius. The sequence goes on from KV907497.1 coordinate 910,932, forward strand.
CTGATCTCTACCAGATTTCCTCCGGCAGATCTGCCCATGGCGCACGTCCGGCAGACATTTCTTCTAGGCCTTGATATCAGCAAAAACCTGAGGGGGCTAGAAAATCACACTTGAGTTGCACGGGCAGGCATGCATCCCACGTAGGCCATTCATACAGTCTGCAAACCCCTTAAAATGGTCGGTCATTGATCGTTCAATGTTGAATTGACCCAAGTCGAATTCCCAGGTATGACAAGGTTTCAATGGTATTGTCGCCGGTGACAGTCAGAAAATGCTGCTGTCGCACCACAATCCGGAATTGCTTTATTCAGGGCGTGTCCATACAACGTGATTAATTTCCAGTTGTTTCACCAGGTACCCATGACATTTTCTCTCGGGAATCCACTGTTGGAATATAGGTAATACAGGGGACAGATTGACCCCTGAATTCTAGGGCCCGATAACTACTAGGGACGGGAGAAAGTACTTTGCCGAGTTTCATTTGTTTGCAAAACCGGTCCCCGGCATGAGGCCATGGAAGAGTGCTATGGACAGCTGCCAGGATTTGAGCCCCTCATCTTACCTCGGCGATGTAGGGTTGCAGGAGACAGCATGGGCTCCGCTTCGGGAATAGCGGGAACGGCACTGTCGGTATCGTGAATCTCAACTGAATCTCACTCCGTCAGCGCCTTCGCCGGGAGACTTCAAGAGCAAATGGACGTTGTCGTTCCCGCGAAGTAGTCACTGCCAACCGCTATGTCCGAGGTCGGTTCGACCGCAAGAATAGCAGCCTTTCGCCAGCTGGATGACCTTGCTCCACCCCAGCTGCTGCGCTACCTTCCGGATTATCAGGTTGTCGTTTGCACCGCCTGCCAGTATGCTGTCCAGCCTCATGGCATCCTGCGTCATCTGAAGGAGATCCACCATATACTCCGTGGCCGCCGCCGCAAGTATTCTCATTACGTCGCCGGCCTATCCCTTAGGGATCCTAAGGATGTCCTCCCCCCTAAACGCGCGGATCAGTTCCCCGTCCCATATTTACCGGTCGAGCCCGGTCTGCAATGCCTGTCACCGGGCTGCTCGTATCTATGTGCTTCAGTGAAGCGCATGCAATCTCACTGGAAATCCGAACATCGACGAAGGGGAGATGATGGCAGAGACTGGCGCCCGGTTCCCCTACAGACCTTCTTCCGTGGCAATCTTTTGCGCTACTTCACCCATGAGACTGTTCAGCTCAGTCAAATGATGTCCTGTCCTATCGAGCCACCCATAGATGGCCCATCAGCCAATAAGCTTGGAGCAGGCCTCGACTCCATGGACACCGCTCTCCTGGACTACTATCTCCGATACACCTACCAGAGTTTCACCACTAATGAGGAGACGGATAAAGTCTGGCGCCTAATTGTTCCTTGTCTGGCGCAGCAGAACAACTTCCTCTTGCATGGCCTGTTGGCCTGTACAAGCTTGCACCGGGCGTATATGAGCCCCGGACGACCAGATCAGGAAAAGGCATTCCTTTTGAGAGCCTACCACCATCAGGACACTGCCCTCCCGCAATTTCGGTACGCTATCCAGCATCCCACGGAAGATAACTGCAACGCCATCCTAGCTTTCGCATATTTGCTAGTGGTATACTCTTTCGCTGCCGATCAACCCGAATGCTCAGAATCAGTTTCGAGTACAGATTCATTGTTCTTGGTCAACCACAATGTCGGCGGAGACGTCGAGTCTGGTAGCATTCTTCGCAGCTGGCTATACTTTCTCCGTGCTGGCTGCTCTATGCTATGTGATGTCTGGGAGCCACTGCAAGAAGGCCCTGTCCAAGCGCTACTGGAGGCTTGGGACATCGACCTCGGTGATAACCCAGACCGCTCGTGTCTGAAGTGTCTCTTGTCCGTGATTCCCGATGAATCAGTTGCCACTGGTGGCACCGGCAATGCCAGTGAAAGCAATAGCCTTTGGACAGAAGAAGTGACGGCTACATACCGACAAGCTGCCATTGAACTCAGCCGGTCATTCGCGTATGTGCATGCCCAGGGCGGATTTCCCACTACCTGGGATATTCTCCGAATATGGCCCATGGAGGTGTCGCTAGAATACATGGCTCTTCTCCAACACAGACATCCAGGAGCTTTGATTCTGCTGGCACATTATTGCATCTTGTTGAAACAGATGGAGAAACACTGGTATTTTGAAGGACGCGCGGCTACGCTAATCCGCGTCATTCAGAGACAACTGAAATCTGACTGGCACTTCTTCATCCAGGAGCCATTGAAGATAGTTCTCGGAGTGACCCAAGAGGATCACTCGCATAGAGGCGCTCGATCAACCCAAGCAGGCGTTTTCTCGGAGCATTCCATGCCAGATCCACCTAATCTGACAATCTGGTCATGACTTGTATCATCGTAGCACTCACAAGGGTTTCACAGATACCGGCAACAAACTGGCATAATGATACGACACAGACGTGTTCCTAGAAAAGGCGATACAGATAGATTTGACCTGGCCTTGAGATCCGCTGTTTTATGCTTGTGCAGCCCAACGATGCGCGCGGGACATCCAGTTAACTCGAACCACACCGAGGATGGTACCTGGCACGTGACTTAATTGCCATGTGACTTTATACTTCACGTGAGCCCCACCACGAAAAGTCAGCCAGGCAATCACGGATTGCGAACCCGCTGACCGCCTTCCGTGTTCCCCGTTCCTTTTTTCTTTTTCTTTTTTTTTTTCTGCTTCGCCGATTAAGGGAACCTTGAAAACGTCCGCACAAGTGCTCTCTATTGATCACACAGCTCACAGTCTCTGTGCACAAAAAAGTCACAATGGCCGGTCAGAAAGGAAAGCAGGCGAAGCCTACTAAGGTTTCCAAGGGCAAGAAGACTGTAAGGCAAACTGACGGATTGTTTACCATGCGGGATAGCAACTAACAAATACCTTCAATCATTAGGCCGCTCCTCCCGCTCAACTTGTCGCCGCGATTTCTGCTTTCCTGAAAGAGTCCGGACTTTCGAAGACGAATGACGCTTTCGTCAAAGAGCTGGATAACAAGTCGATCGATTCCGATGCGAAGAATGTCCCGTCTCTGCTCGAACTTTTCCAGACCTGGGAGAGCCAGTCCCAGTCCTCTGAGAAGTCTTCCTCTAGCTCCTCGGATGAATCTAGCTCTTCCAGCAGCGAGAGCGAGAGCAGTGACAGCAGCTCCGATGAGTCCAGCGGCTCCGATGTTGAGATGAACGATGCACCCAAGAAGCAGACCAAGAGCTCTTCTTCGTCTTCTTCCTCGTCAGACTCCGACAGCGACTCCGATGATGAGAAGGAGACCCCCGCCCCTGCTGCCAAGTCTCAGGGCACCAAGCGCAAGGCTGAGTCCAGCTCCTCCGAATCCGACTCGGACTCCTCGTCCGACGAGGCTCCGAAGTCGAAGAAGACCAAGGTCGTTTCCGAGAAGGAAGAATCGTCCTCTTCCGACTCTGACTCTTCCTCCTCTTCCGAGTCCGAGTCTTCCTCTGAGTCTGAATCGGACTCCTCCAGTGATGAGTCTAGCTCATCTTCGGACTCCGACTCTGACTCCGATTCCGACTCCTCTGACGACGAAGACGACAAGAAGGCTCTGAAAACCGCCACCAAGACCCCCCTGCCCCCGTCTGAATCCAGCTCTAGCGGCTCCTCTTCTTCGAATGACTCCGACAGCTCTCCCCAGAACTCCGATAGCAGCGGAACCGTCAACAACTCCGAGCCTGTTCAGGAAACCTACTCCAGCAGCGCCAGCCCTGCCCCCGGCAACGGTTTCCCCAAGAAGCACACCGGAGCTCGTCCCACCCCCCTGGCAATGTTGAGTGAACTTCCCCACGACCACCCCTCGAACGAATACGTCCCTTACGCCTACGCCGAAAACGCCTGGAAGGACCTCTCTATCACCCGCGGAAAGGGCTTCACGAAGGAGAAGAACAAGAAGAAGCGTGGCTCCTACCGGGGCGGTCCGATCGACATCTCCGGCGGCAAGTCCTTCAAGTTCGATGACTAGATCTTCGCTCTTAAATGATCGAGTCTCCTTGAATTCTTCCACCCCCGCCCATATCCAACAATGATATAAGGCCCGGGCCAATCATGCATACCCACGACATCATATATTCGGGCATGGTAAACAAAAGTTCCATCACTTATGATTCCATCCATAGATCTATATGCCAAATCCTAGATGGGTCCCTAAATCATTTTCTACAACAGCAAGGCGCTAATGGAGCCCGGTCGGATTGTTTCCTCTTCTGCTTTATGTTTTTGTTCCTTTCGGCTGTATCTACTATTTTACCTACCTACATCATCTAGATTCTTAAGAGAGATGTTGAACGTGTATTCACCTAACTTTCGCGTAATGTACATCCGTATGCATGACCCCTGTCGTAGATCGTATCTCGACGTGAAGCACTCTCCCAACCTAAACCCGATATGTCCTGTCTATCTGGCTCGGGCATCTCAACCCAGATCAGAACCCACGATGAAGACGACAGTTAAGAGCTTAGGCAAGCCCAACGGCACAACAATACAAGACCCTTCATCCTTTTACTCCGCTGAGCAAAAAGGTGACGGCGAAGACAGGATACTACATTTAATCGGCTCGTCTCCAAGCACCCGGCTTCTCAAGTCTTTCCCAGCGACGATCCCATCCCGTGACCTGTTCACTAACGAGATCATCATCCCCGATAGAGCGGAATGTCTGCTGCGTGCGCAAGGTTATAGAAGCGGTTGTGTTCTCGGGGCGTTCGTAGCCTGATAACTCGAGGATTCTGCCTGCGCGGGGAGTGCGGATGTGCGTGGATAGGTCAATGGAGAGCGGGTCACGGTACCAGTTTTTACAAGGACCGTTGAGGTCGTCGGTGGAGGCGAAGTCGAGTCTTACAACGCCATCGGCGATGCCGGTGTAGATGGTTGGTGAGGAGGGGGAGGGAGAGGTCATGGTGTAGATTGCGCCGCGATAGGAACGAGTGCTTTGGTTACGGGCTCGGGTGCGGTTGGTGGGGGGTTGAGCGGAGAGGAAGATTGACATGTCTTTGCGAGGGTAGGTGATGCTGTTATTGTTGGTGAGGGATAGGTTTGAGAGGCTGTTTAGGATGGATTCGTTGCGGGAGATTGGGGAAGGGCTTGCGTCGCGGTAGCTGTATGTTTCTTGCTTGGGCATGCGGAGGTCGAAGATTTTGACCAGGGCATCGCCGCCGGCGCCGACGACGAAGCGGTCGTGTCCGAAGGGATGGACGCAGTAGATGGGATTCTGGTCGGTGGTATCACGGTAGACCTTTTCGTATTCTTGGTTTGAGCGGAGGTCGTGCAGTCTGGATGATGTTAGTGGTGGGAGAAGGTTGTGGAAAGGTAAGTCCATACCTCACGGCTCGGTCACCCCATGCTGCGAGGAAAACCTGGCCAGTGGGATCGAGAGGAGCGATGGCGTTGACGTTGGATTTGATGGGAGTGTGGAGGTTGAGTCTCTCGAAATCCACTGACTCCACGCTGAGCTCGCGCTCCAGTGATAGCCGCTCTGGAGCAATGGTGGAGATGGCAATCGCGTCGTGGACCCGACCTGTGCTGACGGCGAATAGGCTGGGCGAGAGAAACTTGGAGTATTTGTTGCGAGCGGCGTTGCCAGGATCAGCGCTCGGGTCGACACTGAGACGAGCGAATGGCTGGACTTTCTTCTCATCCAATGTAGTGCTGAAGAAGACAATCGATCCATTACTCAAGTGGGCAGACAAGATCGGGTCCGCTCCATAACTCAGATCGGTGGCTTCAATGGGTAGTCCGGAAGTCAAGAACTGCTGTTTGTACTCATGAGAAGCTCCATCAGGGTCGATCGAGAGATGAAAGATCTCGCCGCGCACTCGAGCAAAGATGATATGCTCATTCTGGGGTTCTTTAGCACGATGCTCTGGACGCAAAAGATGGACGCCGCAGATGTCATCGTGGCTGCTGATGTGGTCCAGGTCGCTGAAAACCACCCATTTCCCCTGCGGACCAGCGCCGGGGTGTGAGATTCGCAAAACTAATTCGTCGGCTGCACCCCAGGCGAGCACTTCCTTACGGTCATTCCAGGCCGAGCTATTCCAAACTTCGTATGAATCCAAGGCAGGACGGTATCCATGCGTTGGGTTGTCGCCTCGCAGAGACTGATGAGACCCGACCTTGACTGCCCCCGAGGCCGGGAAGACAAACCGTCCGATGACTGCATGTTTGTCCAGCGCTCTGGAGCGGGAGGTAAGGGCCTGAACAGCTTCTCGCCAGATCTCCGGAGTCTCCACGCCGGGAAACCTGGTCTTAACAAAGGCTCGGAAGATGCGCCAGTTTTCTGCAGCAACAATCCGGTGCATGCGGTGACAAGTCCTTGACAGGTTCACCAGCGCACTGGCAGATGGGAGGTAGCATGCAATGAGCTGGATGATCTCTGGGGGTAGGTCTGTAAGCATTGTGGAGGACTGTGCTCAAGCAGATAAATCACAGGAATGACGTAAAATCTCTGCCGCCACAATTGTCAGTCAAGATGGATTAAGGATGCACAACGTGGGTTGGAGGCTTACATATATACACTCTAAATAATAATCAAGCGATCTAGAAATAGGTGAGTGAGGGTTGTATCTAGAGAGAGTCCCCACGGCGAATCAGGACATTGTGCGTCCCATCAGTCGCCGCGGTAATCGTCAGAAGCGGGTGAAGCCATCACTGCGACCCGTGCATCGGCATATTTGGGAGGGAAATGTGATTGCCACAGACACAGAACTGGTACGTAGGAAGCAGGCCCAGTTTGACCTAGATAGAGATATAGAGTCTCCGCGACAATGACACGAAATGGCGGTAATGAAGAGGGAAGAGGATGCGAAGGCTGGAGACTTATGTCATCCTCGGCTGGCGGTCTTATCTTATCGGCCCCGCGGCGTCTCCTCGTCTTATCGGGTCGGTCGTGGAGTCACTTGAGATACGCTCCATGGCTCGGCTCTTCCCCATGCACTGGCTCAACCTGAGGCCTGGCTATATATAGGGCCTGCCCTGGCTTTGGTTATTGGCTTTCTACTCATTCCAATGATCCTCTGACCCTTTTCTGTCTGGAGTATATCTCTAGCGGTACATCGCCCGCCTAGTCACTCGCATTCTATTGATCATCCTACTGTAGGGAAAGGATTTGGCCTGCAGACTCGAGTGAAGCTCGCTTGCTGTTCATATGACACCACGTTCTGCTCATGCTCTAGTACTTCTGGACTGAGGAACATCGTCTTCAACGCACTTCTATTACTCAAGCACCTTTAACATGGCCATCTCTGCCATTACCGCTACGGCGGCCAGCCTCTGCATCCTCCTTCTGGCATATAAGGTCGTCATATACCCGGTGTTTATATCGCCACTGTCAAAGATCCCAAATGCACATTGGTCAGCTCCAATTTCACCGGTCTGGATCATTTGGAAACGATATATGGCCCAGAACAACCGGACCATCCAAGCTGCACATGAGCAGCTAGGGCCTATTATCCGGCTTGCACCCTCTGAAGTCTCCGTCAACTGCGTAGATGGAGGCATCAAGTCCGTATATACTGGTGGGTTTGAGAAACATGAATGGTACCCCCGTGTCTTCGGGTCATTCGGGTAAGCATAGCCCATACAATGTCTCTGGGAGCATACTGATCGTAATGCTCCGTCTAGAACCGTTAGCATGTTCACCATGACAAACAACAAAGCCCATTCTACCCGCAAAAGGATGTTGTCCAACATATACAGCAAGTCATTCTTGCAATCCTCGCCCCATATCCATCTTATATCCGAGACAATCATGCTCGACCGTCTCCTACCCATCATCCAGGAAGCAGCCTCTTCTGGCTCCCCAATTGACATGCACGATCTCAACCAGGGTTTGACTATGGACTTTGTCTCCGCATATCTCTACGGTCTCGCCAACGGGTCTAACTTCCTCCAAGACGAAGCCTTCCGCCGTCGAATGCTCCGTCTCTACCAGAGCAGGAAGCCATTCGAGTTTTACCACCAAGAGGTCCCAAACCTTCTGTCATGGACAAAGCGTCTAGGCCTTCGACTGATCCCCAAGTGGTGTGATGAGGCCAATGAAATACTCGATGCCTGGGGACTTAATTTCTGCGATAGAGCAGACCAATGTCTCGCCTCCACCAAGCCCGGAATTGAACCCATGGTCTACAAGCATCTCAAGCAGAGTATCTCAAGACAGCTTCCATCCAAAGAGCAAAACGCAGAATCATATGCCAAACTCATCGAGAAGCAAAGACTCGACATTGCCTGCGAACTATATGACCATCTCACTGCAGGCCACGAGACCAGTGCCGTCGCCCTGACCTACCTTTTCTGGGAGCTTTCCAAACACCCCGACCTCCAGAAATCCCTGCGCGAGGAGCTCCTTACCCTCGAGCCTAAGATCCTCTACCCTCGCCCATCCTCCTCCAGAGCGCTACCCACACCCAAGTCCATCGACTCCCTACCCCTCCTCGAAGCAATCATAACGGAAACCCTACGCCTGCACGCCCCAATCCCAGGAATCCAGCCCCGCGTGACTCCATCCCCGGGCTGCAATCTAGTCGGATACAGCGACATCCCCGGTAACACCCGGGTCAGTGCACAGGCTTACTCGCTTCATCGTAATACAGAGGTCTTCCCCGAGCCGGAGATATGGCAACCGAAGCGGTGGCTGAAGGATAACAACACGCCATCTGAGTTGGAGGAGAGACGACGCTGGTTCTGGGCTTTCGGGAGCGGTGGACGAATGTGTGTCGGAAGTAATTTGGCTCTGCAAGGTATGCATTTCTCTCCTTTCCTCTCCTCTCATCAATCCTTCTCCAGTAATTCGCACTCGAAGCATGGGAATCCCTCTAACCAATCTACAGAAATGAAACTAGCAGTCGCAGCCATCTACACCAACTACACGACCACCATCATTGACGACGAGGATATCGAAGCCATTGACGCCTACACGGTCAAACCGCGAGGAGAGAAACTAGTCCTGAAATTCGAACCAGTTGCGTAGTTCCATACAAACCAATTAACCTACTATCTGCATATCAATCTACAGCTATCCTCCACCAAACCAACCCCAACGTAACCCAACCAAACCATCTCAACCCTACCCCAAACCTACAAAATAATAGCCCCCTAAACACATAATAACAAAATATTCTCAAAAATAGCATACACACATACCATAATAATATACAATACAAATCCCCCCCCCCCCCCCCTCCTCTCCAACCATCTCAACATAAAATCGAAACACGCAATCCTTTATCGGAACGTACAAGCCCAAAACTCCAAATAGATAATATTTTCTTCTCCCCTTCCCTCTTCTACCATCTTCCACCAGGCAAGAAACATAGGTAGGTATATCGTATGCGCGTATGCGAACGCTCCGAAAGCATAATAAAACGCAGATAGGTGATCCTTCCCCCCGGGAGAAATAAGTAAAAAAATTTAACCCAGAACACCGTCCTTCTTCTTGGGACCGACGACCTTGGGGTACATTCTCATCAGGTGGTAGTTGATGGCGTTTCTCTTTTCGCTCTTGGGTTTCTGGATGTGAGGAGTAGTTGTTAGATATGTTGTATGTTTGAAATAAATGGGTTGGGTTATCGGTGACTGAGTATTGTAGATCCAGGAGGGGTAGAGAAAGGGGATACGTACAGGAGCATCCATGCACTGTCTCAATTGTTGTTCGAGGATCACGCATCCCTCTGCGGTGTATCCTTGGGAAGCCCAGCAGCCTGCATTCAAGGCACGTTCATGTTAGTCGGTGATCAATGCGTTATCAAAGATACTCCGGGAGTATCCGGCGATGGTATAAACTCACTCAGCATGGACGACATCACGGCGACACAGGTGTTCGGCTCATTGTTGTTCGGACGACGGACTCGCAGGTGAGGGATGGTCTGCAGCCGGACGGGGTTGAGACGGGTCGAGACGCCCTTCGGAGGCATGGTTGCGATTGAGGATGGATAAGATGAAGGGACGGACACCGGGATCGAGACGACAGCGGGGGAAACAGCAACGACGCAGCCAAGGTGACGATGTGGTCCGGGACAACCAAAAGTTGAAGGCTTCGGAGGTGCCAAGACTTTTCGGCGCTTTGCCCGCGGAAGTGGCTGATGTAATCACCGCGGTGATGCCGAGCTTTCGATAAGGTAGTTATTCTATCCTTGTTTCTTCACTTTATTCACATTTCTGGGTTCGTTGGACGCGAGGATCGGAGAATAGACATGAGCAGAAGGCATGTGAGTACACTTTACACTAATACGGTCGCTCCGGTATGTGTGCCGCGGCGGATCTCAAGATGCTTCTCTACTATCAGCGTGCGGCAAAATGCGCCAACTTCTAAGACTGCTGAAGGCGAGGACGCCTCCAAGACACAAAATGAGCGGCCGGAGGAAGAGGGGGCTATGGCACGGAGGCTGTCGGAAATGACAGAGCAAGCTATGCTAGAAGGAGGCCGGTCTGCGCGCAGAAACATGCAACAGGCGGGGTTCTCGGACGACTTTAAGCAACAGCTGGAGGAGAGAGTGGCGGCGGCAGCTTTCAAGAATGAGTATGCGGCCGCACATTCTATTCTGGATATGCCGGTATGTTGTATGTTGCAAAGGCGTTATATAGCGCAGTATTGACAATTTCTAGTCAAGCGCAGGCCAAGGGACACGAGACATCGCCGGAGCACAGCCATGGACAGGAACAGAGAACGCCCACGACATCACTCTACGCATGCTGGACGATTCCAAGAAACGGATGCGCACGCCATTTAAAATACCCCAACCAAAGCCGGTCGACATGCGGATTAGCCAGAAGCCCAAAGCATCCGCTGGAGTGCGTCTCGCGAATGCCAAAGAGCGCACTGCGACGTATACCCTAAGCCAGAATCAAGGAGTCTCGGAAGAGGAACGTGAGGCCATGCGGCGAGAGATGCGGGAGCGGTTCTCTCCCGGTGCGCGGCCAATGCCCGCCACGCTCCAGGGCTTGACGTCGCTCGCCAACGAGCGGATCGAAGATGCGATGGCGCGGGGCCAGTTCCACAAAATAAAAAGGGGCAAGGGTGTAAACACCGAGACCGATCACAGGGCCAATAGTCCGTTTATAGATACTACTGAATACTTCATGAACAAGATGATTCAGAAGCAGGAGATCGTTCCGCCGTGGATCGAAAAGCAACAGGAGCTGGCCAAGGAGGTTGATCGGTTCCGTTCACGTCTGAGGGCAGAATGGAGACGACATGCGGCTCGACTCATCGCCAGCGATGGAGGATCCCTAGATGCGCAGATGAGACGGGCTGATGCGTATGCGGCTGCGGAGGCGCGGTTGGCGGAAAGGGCCAAGATAGAGCAGGCATTTCGAGATGGCGACAGTTTGGCGTCGTCGTCGTCGGATGCGAGTTATGTTGGGGGGCAGGGCCCTTCAGATGCATCTGCAACGCAGGATCCAGATGGTGCAACTGCTGAGCCGCAGGAGAAAGAGCCTTTGCCCTACGTCTCGCCCCTGCGTGATCCGCAGTACATGAACACGGAGCGTTCATTTCTCGAACTCACCGTCAAAAACCTCAATGCGCTTGCTCGGACCTACAACCTCCAGGCGCCTCCTGTTGCACAGAAGCCTTACATCAACCTGGAGCGTGAGCTGGCTGCTTGTTATGCCGAGGTGGCCCCAAGCTTGGCTGAAGAGATTAGACGACGTGCCACTGAAAGAGCTCGCCCCAAAGACTCGGGTCCCAAAGCCGCTGGCATCCTCGAGACTTTGAGCACATCGAACAATGTTCGTGTCTATGAGGAGGATCATTCCAATGGCTACGGGTTCAAGCAATTTTGGCGGGATATTTTCTCGAAAAAGGAATAGAGTCCTTGTATATACAAGGTGTATTGTGTACGATACGACTTTGCATGAATAGATTTGAGACCATCTTCATTGCGCGAAATCTCATCTATCTACGTTTCAAAGTACTGTGAACGCGTTCTTCCTAACAATGCCCACTTTCGAGGTATCCGGCCTACCGCGTTCTAACCCATAGCCTCGAGCAACCGCCTGGAATCAGGCATGGCGCTGCCTCTGCATGTATGAAACGAGATTGCCCGGGAGTTGATCCTCCACTAATCCAGCGTCGATTGGTTCATCTTGACCCTCGTCACCAATGTCATCACCGGCCTCGCCGATGGTTTTCATTGCGAGCCAGAAGAACCTCAACCCACGCAGTCCACGACCAAGAAAATATAGCGACGGCAGATTATACGTTATGTCGACAATGCTTCTTGGGAAAGGGCCTGACTCATCCACGGCCAATTCAATCAAATAGTTCAGAACACACAATCCCATCAACCAAAATACTACCCCCAGGATGATCGAAATCAGGCAGACCGAGAACTTTGCCTTATAACGATTTCTTACCACCGATCGTGGCTTTCCATCCAGCCTATACGGCGGTTCATCTCGGGCTAGATGTGCAGGTAACTTCAATGCCGACCAAGCACAATAATATAAGATGGCGACGACGGCCAGGATCGAGCACACATACAAGGCGTTTCGCATACTGTCCTTCTCGGTATCGCTGAACGTCTGCCTTGCGGCAATTACACTTGACTCGACTGCCCGTTCAACCGCCGAGGCGCCTCTTTTCCATGGAATGATGAAATTATGCCAGGGAATTTTGGGGAATCGTCCCTTGGGCCACGCAGCTTGTGCCATGTCGGAATCAGCGAATGGGAGGCGGGAGATGAGTTCGACGTCACCGAGCCAGATCTCGTTGATTGCGTTGCCGGGCTTGTGGTAATCCTCTGATTTGACGCCGTGTATTGCGGATAGCTTTTGGCCCATGAAATGATTTTATATGATGGTATGAAGAGCGAGCGACTATGGTATGGTATAAATGAATGTGAATGATGCGGGAGGTTGGAAAAGAGAGTACTGTTCACCTGGCCAGGGGTTATATAGTAGCACCGCGGAGATGTTCCCAGCCATTGTGGCAGGTGGTTTGAGAGCCGCAACTGCCTCGTTTGGCCTGAGGATATGAGGTCTGTTTGGCCGGTTTGTTCTGCGACCAAAGTATACAAACGAAACGCAACTGCTAGCTAGATGCCTCGTGTTTGAAGGAACGACCCTACGGCAACTCCCTACTTACATTGAGAGTCGCCTGATCAGAATGGTTCAGATAGCCTCGTCGAATCTATATAAAGTCCCTGCATCTCACTGCCTCTGCTAACAACTTTGGAATGATATCAGCTCTCCGCCAGAGATCTTCAGCCTTCGCATCCCAAGGCCAATCGACCATCCACTGGCTTATTTCGCTTCTTTCTTCGCTCTCTAATATAGGCGGTATGGCGACTGGAGCCTCATCTCTGCTGAATATTGTTTGAGTCTATGGAGTAAGCTCGTGTCATCCGGAGAGCTTGCGGCATTTAGCCATGAGATACCTCATTCTCTTTGGGAAGATGGACTTGGTCGAATGAGTGTCTGCATAGCGGATATCGGAACTCATCAAATTTTACAGCCGTCTCTCCATTCCAGATTATGTGATGCATCACATATCAAAGATATGGCAATACGACTCCTATTGGAATTAAAGTGGGTTCATGATTGCTTGCAGAATGAACTATTTCACCCTAGTGGAGAAGGGTGTGAGAACTGGAACCAAGGGGGATGCGACGAAGGAAGGGAGACTTATATCCAAAGGCTCTATTACCTCCTGCATGACGCGGTCAATTCACTCTGCCAGTTGATTAGGTCTGTTGGCCTGCTGGCGCGTCATGACGTTTTCACGCAGGTTAAGAGAGCCGATGCAGCCCACTTCGAGTACTACGATCGACAACATGTCCAAAGCAAATATCCTAACATCCCACAAGTTATTTCTGATCGTCTGGGGACAGCAATATCCCTCCGTCGGGCAGTCCTGCAGTATTACGAACGTCATCACACAGAGCTCAGTTGGGATCAAGGACACGGTCATGTCTGATGCAGTCTCCGTTAAAGTCCTGTCCGAAGCAACGACTATCGAAGTTGATCCACAATCTATGATATCTCAGACTTCGTATTCGAATTCCGGAGTTCAAGGAGGTAGTGGTCTAGCTATTCCCTCGCTTCCTGCTGGATCGACCTACGGGACCCCATTTAGGTGTCCCTATTGCTTCTTTATCGTGAATGTTACCAACCAGAACAAGTGGGCCCAACACATGTTCAGTGACTTGAAGCCATATGTTTGCGTCCTTCCTGACTGTCAAACACCCAATCTTCTGTACATGTGTTGCCGGGAATGGTATGGTCATATGCAGGATGAGCATATGATAAACTTGAGTGATGGTGAGGTTTCCAAATGTCTGCTTTGCGAGTGTGATGCGACTCCGGGGGAGGTGCTAGCGAAACCTCTTGCCAGACACTTGGAGGAGCTGGCGTTATTTGCACTCCACCGGGCTGGCGTGGTTGACCAAGAGATATTAAGCGTTAGTCTACCTGACGCAGACACATTGCGAGGGATCGAAAGGCTAAGTATTACGACGTGAGTTTCAAAAGTCATGGTTCAATTTTAGGAGCGGGTCAAATCGGCGATTCCAGCTACTACCGTGTGGGCCTGTCCTATATGGTAGAAATGGATGCAGCCTAATCGGAAGAATCCTGAGCTAGTATTTCTGGAATGTGCTTCAGTTTTTCGCAAAGCCACTCGACCAAAAGAACATGTCCCAGGCAAATTTTCCAGGCTCAGCATCCTAGCCAGCATGCGTGCGTAATCCTTTGTAGAACCACTAGCTCGATGGACATACCCCTGCTCCCTGGTCATTGTATCAGAGAGCTCTTACTTCGCGGGTTAGGCCCATCGTGGGGGTGGCTGCTTCGAACAATGATCTAGAAAGCCACCTAGCCAGGAAATATGAAGTGGGGTTTTATTGAGATTGGATCCAAACCCCAGAAAACCCCTAAAGCAAATGCTTCGTACATTCATGTGTAAGAGAAAAAGTTCCGGGAAACTTTATCAAAGCCCACCGCTAATTACCACAAGGGCCACGCTGCGCCAGGCAGCAAATAGGCATCTCTCCCCTTTTGCAAAGCACACCGAAAGGTAGACATATACGTTCAAACACTACTAGTGATGTTTCTATACCGCCAAAATCCTATCATTCTTCTCTCCCGATGGAACACTGGGATTGTCGTTAGCACGGCTTAGACGGACCCCTCCTCCTCTTCCTCCTTCCTACTCGAAAAGATCACTGGAATTGTCGTACAAAGGCGCTAAAAGGGATCCCAGCATTTTGACATACCGTAGTAGATCACGTTGATCTCAAATTTCTCGGCTGGGGTTTTCACGCATCCTCTGCTCAAGTTCTACTACAGGCTCGCATATTATTTGTCGAAATGAATCAACAGTCAATACTGCCTTCACAACTTAGCCGTATCAAAATGAGGACGCGATTACTTATACAATATGCCCGGTTTTCCTTCCTGCGTCTTTCGGGTGCTACCCCAGTCTACAGACAGTATCACACAATGAGTCAGTTTTTGGTGTTCTTTCCGTGCACATTATCAGTTGCTAAACCAGTTCCTTTCTAGGCACTCCAACAAACTCAGAGCCATTCTCTTACACGTCGGGCAGGTTCATTTACAATGAAGCAAGCCGACTTCACGAGCGCTACATTGAATTTGATCCAGACGCTCTTCTGCGAGAGAATGAAAAGCATATGGCCCCTGCTCATGGGCATGCTACAAGTATTTCCAAGGTCGCGGAAGGGGGCTTTAATCGCGTTTTTCTTGTGACAATGCAAGATGGATTTCAGGCCATTGTTAAAACTCCATACAGTATTGCGGGCCCGAAACTCTATGCGACCGCCAGCGAGGCTGCAACTTTGCAATATCTTCGTTCCAAAGGGATTCCTATCCCACAGGTTTATGGATACTCCTCTTCGAAAGACAATCCGCTTGGTATAGAATACATTGTCATGGAACAGGCTCCAGGTGTCAAGTTGGCAACTATATGGCTTGATATGAGCAAGAAACAGCGACACAAGCTTTGCCTCTAGTTTCGTCGACGTTGAGAGACAATTTTTCAACATCCCTTTCGGATCTACTGGAAGTATCTATTTCAAGAAAGATATCCCTACTGAACTTCAGGCGAATTTATATGATGCTAATACTGGCCACGATGGTCACTCGGACGTCTTCTGCATCGGCCCAACTGCAGATTATATGTTCTGGCATGGGACACGTGCTACTTTTGATCTCGATCGTGGCTCTTCTGAGTGTATCCATCTTGAGCCGTATATGGTCCATCTTTCTCACTTTTCCAGGGGACAACCCTCAGAGGTACCTTATCTCTATTGCGAAGAAAGAACTTGAATGGACTCGACGCATTGGAAAGCCATTAGAGCTTGACTTTCCATATAATGGCGTCTTCCCTGGGGTCAAGTACCCCGAAACCTATATCGATCTCTTAGACAAGTATCTCAAGCTGGTGCCACACCTGATTCCTAAAGACAGTACGAGCCCATTCAATCGGCCAACTCTGCGTCATCCCGGTAGGTTGGATCTTCCCCGTCCGATAGTGTTTCCTAACATCCCTGAGATCTGAATCCCAATAATATCTTCATTTCGCCCGACACCGGTACCATATCTTGTATCATCGACTGGCAACATTCCAAGATTGAACCACGCTTCCTTGCTGCAGGTTATCCCCATGCGTTTGAAAATCCTGATCCCGGACAATCCGTCGAACTCATCGAACCGACGCTTCCAGCGGATTACGAAGCAATGCCTGCTGAAGAGAAAGTTGCAGCTGATGAAATCCATCGCCGCCGTCTTCTCTTTTATTATTACCGTATATTCAATGGGCACCTGAACAAGCCACATCTTGAAAGTCTCCGTGACCCTCTCCTCTTCCCTCGTCAACACCTTGTTGATCGAGCTGGCCGACAGTGGAATGGAAACACGATCACTTTGAAGGGGGCACTACTTCGCATTATTGAGTATTGGCCTTATCTCCCCGAGACCGAGGGTATCGCATGCCCTGTAGAGTTTTCTGAATCGGAGAAAGATGGATTCCAGGAGCAGGAGCAGTTGTGGTTTAGCTTAAATGCCGTCGTTAATCATTGGCAAGATCAAACCGGAGGGGTGAATGAGGATGGCTGGATCAGCAATGACCAGTACGACGATTGTGTACGGAAAGTTGCGGAGCTCAAAGCGTCTTTGCTTGCCAGTGCGGAAGGAGACGAAGACGACATCTCGCTTCTCGAGAAGGGGTGGCTCTTCCGAGACCGTGAAGAACGTCAATAAAACTGGACCCAAGTGGCTCGTTTCTGCTTGGTTTATTCTGTCGTGACAGGATGCCTTCAGGTAACACGTTGGGTCAACCAGCTACGAAATATGTCAGAACTCATGACTACTAGTATAGTAAAACGACATGCCGCTACTATCTGGGGAGCAGATGGAGAGAAATGTCCAACAAAATATACTATCTTCATTCGGTCGCAAGCCTTGATAGGATTTATTGCAGATCTCCTCCTTGTGGATAGTACCGAGGGTAGCCTCAAAATCACTCAACGACTTGGTCGCTTTGATTTGATTGAGCCATTTACATTTCACAAGCACACCAGTCACTTGCAGGCAATTCCCGCAAAAATGGGCAAGTTGATGCGCTGAGGAATTGCCGATCTCAATCCTTGGATTGGGAGGGTGGGAATCACCCTCACCACTCCGAAACGACCACCACTTCTCCAAAAGCCAGCTCTATCTATACACGGCACAGATCCAGAGCGCTAAGTCCACCGCAGCGAGTCATCAGCGCACGGCCACCAGTGGTCAACCGCCCGATGTGACAGAGAGTGCCGTGCATGCAGCCCGGCGCGTAAATGGACCAACGACCGACGAGGGACGGCGTGCCGGCACCATCACCACGCTTCACCACTCCCATCACAATTCCCCCGGCCTGTCAATATACCGCTGCCCCCCCCCCCTCCTTTGTCCTCCATCATGTCTGTTCACCCGTGCAAGGATTTGCAATTTCAAAGCAATCCCGACATGTCTGCGGGTGCTACTTAATCACCTCGTCTGCTGTACCGATCTCAAGACCGCTCTCAGATAATGCCCTATCTACTCGTCTTTGCGCTTCTCCCCCGCCTTATTGCTGCTGGCTCAGGCTTCCAGGAGCAGCCAATTCTTGCCCGTCGAAACAGTTATCCCGTCACGCCCGTGCTGAATGAATCGCTCCTTGCCATCCAGATCGGAGGCATTGTCGGCGCATACGTGATCTTCGTTGCCCTCCTGCTCTCATTGCTCCTCTTCGTGGGCCGCCGTCTGCGACGAGCCGTCCTCTCCTCCAACTATTCTCTCCAGGTAGAGATGATGAAGCCCGTGAAACCACCTCCCAGCGTGGACCCAAGTCCCGTCACCCCCATCTCCGTCAACCTGCCCAGTCCGGGCCCCCGAAGCTTCAGCCGGTCCTGGAGCAGCCTCGGCAGGGCTCCTCGTTCCCACGTCTCCGGGACCACCAGCGTTGCTACCATCGACGAGACGGTGGTGGCATCTGACCGCCAGCGAGCCCAAGAAGACCTCGAGATGCTGTACGCAGCGGTCATGGAGCACGATGCACAGAAAGAAGCTGCCACCGCCGCCGCAACCGCCCGAGGCGCCAACAAGGACTCCGAGGACGACGAAGCAGCAGAGAAAGACATCCCCTCGCCAGACAGCATCCCAACCAACCCCTTCACAGACCGTGCATCCCACGTCTCGTCCGGCCCCGGCTCAACCGTCACCAACTCCCCATTGAGTCCACGAGCCAGCTCGCGCCTATCCCGGATCTCTTCGCTCTCACTCTTCAACCTCAACAAATCCCACGACAAGAACCAGCAAAGCCAACCATCCACCCCAAACACCAGCAAGCTGCGCTCTCCCCGTCCCTTTCCCCTCCGCAAACTCTCCATCTCCTCCCCCGTCGCCTCCCCGTCCTACCCAACAGACCACCCCCCACTCACCCCCCGACACTACAACCCACCGCGACCCCCAGTGCCCCCTCTCCCCACAGCAGTGACCACCACAGACACCGATACAAACACAAACACAAGCACCACCCCACCTCCTCTCCCCCTCCCCACCCCCCGCCTCGACACCACCTTCTCCCGCCAAAAATCCCCCGGTCCCTCCCGCGGCCCCGTCCCCCCACCCCTAACCCTAACCAGCCCAACAAGCAGCGGCCAACAACACGGCCGCAGCCCCTCCTCTTCGCTCCCCTTCCGGGACGCCTACCCCCTTCAAAGCGCCCCCGCCACCAAACTCACCGTGCTCGAACGACCCCTGAAGCCCCTCAACGGGCCCAGGACAGGCCTACCCACACCATATAGTCCCTACATGCCATTTACTCCCGTGACACCATTAACCCCAAGCACCATGATCACCAAGCGTCAACGACGCAGAGCCGAAAAGGAGAGTGGTCTGAAGGTGTTGAATGAGGATGATTTGGTGAGAAATGATGGGGATATGTGGGGGTATTAGTAACCACTTCCTCGTAACAGGGATGTGTGCGTGTTTGTTAGTATGGAAGGGGGGTGGGTTCGTTCGTTTAGGATTCTATATACTATTACTACTACTACTACTACTGATGTACCTAAGTCATGCTTGATTTTATTCGGTCTGGTTTGGTTTGACTTGATTTGCAGTGGATACTTATCATCACCACTTCTTTGATATGATTATGGATTATGTTGTGTGATGTTATGAAGACGTGATTGGTCAGGCAACGAGTTACACGAGGCATTAGAGTCTACATTACAGTACATGGTCCAGTGATAGAAATGAAATCTGGTTCCGCTCAGAAAATTAAAGTCTGGATATCAATGGCACACCCCACAATAACCGGCCAGCAATTACCAATCCGTGCCTCCATCGAGATCGCAATTAAGTACAAGAAGCAGAAGTTGTATCACGGTTAGAATTCCTCCAGTGTAGTGCCGACGCCCGTTTCGCGCGCCAACCGCACCAGATCGCCGCCCGTGACCAGATCCATCAGGCCCATGCCCACGCTCTTGAAGATCACGTTCCCCCGCTCCACCCAGTCCCGCAGGCTTTTCCCGTCCTCGCTGTCGCCGTCCCGCGACGCCTCCCGCACAATCAGCAGCTCGCCCAACTCCACCACTTGATGCGGTCGGATCCCCGCCTGCACGATCTCGCCCGCCTCCTTTAGCGCCGCGTCCAAGCTATCCACCACCACCACTCCGCTCCGCTTGACATGTTTGTGGAAATGCCGGTGGGAGCTATGTACCTGTACCTCGTCCCGCAGCAGCTCTGGCGGCAGCTCCGTCATGTGCGGCTTATATGAACCGATCGCGCTAATCAGTCGGCCCTTCCGCCGCCCGTCGCGCGACGTGAGGATCTCCGCCGGGAAGAGCGGTTCCGTTGAGGGCGTACAGCAGAAGATTGCATCCGCCTTGAGCAACGCATCGTGCAGGATGCGTTTGTACTCGACAAAGTCCGTGCTGACCGCCGAGAACTTAACGTCCCCGCGCCAGCTGGCGTTCTCGGGGGCGTAGATATCACGCAGCAGTTCGGCCGCGCGATCGAATGATCGATTGATAATGTATACCCGCTTGATGCCCTCCCCGCGCAAAATCAGGGCCAGCCGGATGTGCCAGTATGCTTGCTTCCCTGCGCCAAAAACCACCACGGTGCGGACTCGCTTGCGTTTGTTGAGGGTCATAGTGGCAGTCAGGGCAGTGCGGAAGGGAGTGAGTTCGTGGGCATTGATCAGACCGAATGGCATGCTCGTCTCATCGAGCAGCGTTACGCTTCCCTGGGGGGATGTATCGCGGGTGCCAGGGGCGGGCCAGGCACCCATGGTATTTGACAGTCCGGTGTCGATAGGTTGTTGGTTCACGCAGCCGGGGGCTAAGGATTTGCTGCTGGAAGAGGGGGAGGAAGAACCGGTCTCAGCATCCTCATGGGAGGACATGGATTGTTCGCTGCCTTGGGAGGAGATGGATGACATGGATTTTCTCTGGTTGACTCGAATGGAGGTTTGGGAGGCCGGGGGCAGGTCCAGGGCCGGGTCGACAGAGCAGCCAGCCTGGCCATTGTCTTGCAACGAAATCATCTTCATGCCCAGGGTGTGGCCTGTGCTGGCAGGCATGAACAACGTGGTGCAGCCATTCTGGCGAGTGATAGCTGTGCGGGTGGGCTGGTAGGCAGCGGCGCAACCCTTTTCCTGGCTGCCGGTGGAATAGTCGCGAAGGGCATTGGCCAAGTTGTGTTGGAGGTCGACGATCTGGTCGCAAGAGAGCGACAGCAGGAGGGAGCGGAGCTGCGCTTGGGAGAGGATGGTGAGCGGCATGAGGACGGGGGGGGGATGGCGGACGATGGCCGGAGCAGCGGGTCGATCGGGGTACTATATATGCTTATAGCTAGAATGATAGTAATAGTCTTCTGGGTTCTTAATGGCTGGACCGGTGATAAGACATGGCCCGACGGACAGGGAAAGGAGGAACGGCGGAGATAAGTGGACGAACGAGAGATGGAGGAGGGGGGATTGGCTGCTTAAGAACAAAGCCGGCCGCAAGCGGGCGGCGGTGGTCTGGGCGAGCGGACCGGATGACGACAGTCGAGCCTCGGCGGGGCGTCGTCACTGGAATTGAGACGTGCGAGACTATCTCCCTGCCAGGCTCACTAGTCCTGGGGATCTATGTCCCATGGGGGGGGGATGGAAAAGGCGAGGATCACCGCGGACATATCGGACGGTCAGTCGGGGAATTCGGGATGACGCTCTATCCGTTGCCCGTAGTGTCACTTACTGCTATCTAGTCGGAAGTAGTGTGTAGATAGGGCCTGCCTCCTGCAGCCTGCTCCAGCCATGAGGATCAGTGCATCGGCCTGCCAAGCCCTCCTCCCAAGCATTGGCAGTCGCTGATAGGTAGCTTCCCGGCGGTTCTGGCGAATTCGATGCTATAAATACGGGACGCGACGGTACAGGGCCACCGCCCACCCCCCTTGATGACCCCCCCCCCAAGTGGGGCGGTGGGCCCCACCACCCACCACCACCGCAACGGGAAGGCACCACAAAAGCAAGCCCCGATAAGTGCGCCGGCAACTTTCGATAGCGCCTGCCGTTGTGTTGCTTGTCTGGCAATAGTTTCCTGCCACGGTCTATCAAATGGACGATCCATCAATTCGGGAAGCGACGACTCGACCAGGGACGACCGCCTTCCCAGCTAGCCACAACCTGGCACGGTGATCATTGGTTCCATGTTTTTGGATGGTGCTCAGTATGCGTCGTCATCCACTATCCCATTGGAATGGATCAGTGGTTTCATGCACCAGCACCGGCTTGTGCATCAAAACTGACCGGGCTGATCTGTCTGACATCCCAGCGAGTCAACATATCCCTTGTCCGACAGGGTTTCGTGGTCTGTTGCGTACTCAAATTCTCTATGTATTCAGGCTGGCATTTGCATGGTCTACTCAAAACTTCATCGTGCCGATCAGTAATGGGCGTGGGTCACATCAACTAGATCGTTGTCATAATTCTCCTTCTCATAAAACACTTCAATCTGATCTTTGCATCAACATCAAGCAATCTGCGAGCAACTCCTAGAGTCCTCGGACTGCTGCGGTTTGCAAGACGACGGTGCCTCCAAACCAATTGGCGTATTGTTGACATCTGAGCTTCTTTCAGGCAGCTGGTTGACAGGGCCGATATCCCCTTCTCTGCTGCGAGTTGGATGGCCGTAACTCCATGATTGCGGTGAGGCGGGCTGTTTAGGTCAGCATCTGCTCCGAGACGCATGTCAATAATGTCCAGATTGCTGGTCTTCACAACATATTGAATAGCCGTATAGCCATACCTCACTTGGGACTTGATTAATCTCCGAGCCCGCGTCAATTAAAATTCGTATCATAGGAATGTTTTCTTTCCACCCCGCGATCCGAAGAGAAGTGGGCTTTTTGATCGACAGGTCGGTGTTCTCTCCGTCTTTCATGAGTCCTTGAACTGTTGTGGACCTGCCTTGCTCGACATATCATGCAAAAGCTCTCCCCATATCCTCTTCTATCTAGTAATTTGGCTCCAGGGGCGCTGGCAGAATATTGGGGCGCCCCCTCTCTGTTACCATTTCAAGACCTGAGCGAAGCCCAGAATTAAGCGATGCTCTGGGATCGATTCTGGCATCGAGCAAAGCATCAACCAGCGAGTAATACTGCGATCCAATGCATTGGCCATCAAATATGTGGCTCTGAGGCCCCGAAGAAGAGCTAGTGGACCAGGCATTGTAAGATGTCCTTATCCCCATGCGTGCAAGCCCTCAATGCTAGTAGCAAGCCACTTTCCCGTACAGCATTGGCCAGAATATGATCTCCCACATTCAGCATAATACTGTGTAAGACACCAGTATTCGCTAGGTATCTTGCAGTTTCTAGATTCCAGATCCGAGAAATTGCGGTTCCTGGATCACTTGCTCCACAGTACGGCAATCTGTTGATTAGTCCAAGGTCCCCTACCTCTATTGCTGCTCCAAGCAGTGTACTAGGAGAGCAAACCTCTTTTTTTTTTACAAGATTGACCTGGGTATCAAATTGCAACAGCTGAAGAGGAGATATGGCACCATGCTGGTAGAAAAGTCGCCGAGTAGTAATGCTGACGGGCGTAATCATCCACTGTAGCCCCAGCATCCAACACAGTCTTGCACTTTCTCAGTTGGCCATCGTAAATATTTGGTTGCAGTTCGAAGTTTTCGTTCTTGTAAGCACATAATCAAGGAGTGTGTCAGATTTCCTGCCTCTGGTCCTTGCTAAGTGTGTAGTTGAAACATTGGGGTCCGTCTCTATGCTGAGCCGAATGTCACCCCATGGCCTGTATTGATGCCAGTTCCCCAAGAAAGGAGTGACTCAATCATTCATTCTATGTCCCGTGTGAAAACAGCAAGGCCGAATATAGAATTGCGGTTGAAAGTCCAAATGAAATGGGACCCCAAAGCTTGGCAACAGAGGTGTCAGACGTCTGTAGCAGTCTAGGCGTAAACTCGTGCGTCCCCATAATAGTAGAAGAACCATAAAGCCTCCATCTTTTTTCAATGTAGCATATTCTAGCACTAATCAGGAATTTTGATGCATGTTGACCTGAGCGTAATATGATATCAATAACTTGGTCATTCTGGTAAATGCGGATCGTGCACCGTCATAGTATAAGGCCACCTAATCCAGAGCCAATAGAGCCATCGTTTTATCCAACAATGCGGTATTTGGACTTATGCCATTTCTTGAACGCATTCTCGTATTGCTTTCACCTGCGAAAAGATCTTGTTAGTGTCTTGAATGAATGACAACAATAAAGGTGGAAGATCACACACACCCTTCCCCTAACCCACGCGTCGCTTTGAGAATCTTTTTGACTTCTTCCAGTGTCTTCCCTTCTTTCATATATAGACGCTAGATCTCAGCCTCGTAGACCTCCCATGCTGAGTCACCCCTTGGTGTCTATGGCTCGGTTCGGAGGTTATGGATGGGCCTCAATGAGTTGGTATCTGGTTAGATAAGATCAACGCTGTAGGAATGGTCAGGCAGTCAATATGAGCTCGAAGAATCAAGGCGAGGAGAGAAAAGAAAGATAATGAGATGGAGCAGTTGAGGACGGAGTGAATGCGCTTGCCTGGTTTGTTGACGAGGATGCTTAATACTACTAGTTGTGAGCAAAAGCCAAGTGCCAATGGTATTTGCTGATTGGTTGCTGGTCATCCACTCCACTACGTACCAGAGTGCCTGAAAACCTAAGTACACCCGCGGCGTAGCCTTGTGGGGGATTGGCCAGACTCCAGAATCTCCCCGACAGAAACATTAATAGATACTATCGTATGGAAGGGGGGACTGAGCCCTGAAGTTGACTATTAGTCGTCACGGGTGGTGTAGTGGGTATTTACTAGTAAGTACCCCCAGGACCAAGCAGATGCAGCCCATTGGCTAGCTGTCACAATCTCCGTCTAGTAGTAGTAGTACTACCACTTACCTCATATGCATGGTGCCTTACCTTCGGGGACGGGAGAGCCGCCTAGCTATGCTAGAGACCTACAGCCGATGATATATAACATGAGAAATCCGAGCTAACTTGCTCCTTATTTCACCCCTTCCAACAAGACCTACTCAATCTTCTTACCATCTACCAAGAGATCGACCTACCAATATACTCTTCTTTATTTCCTATTGGCAAAATCGTGACCACGAACATTATGGCGTCGAGCGCCAACAGCACCACCTGCCAAACAGATGGGTGTACTTCCACCCTCTCGTCCATGGAAGACCACCTTCCCCAATCCTCAGGAAGCTTGTTCCAAGACATGGTACACCTGACTACGATCCATGGATACAACCTAACAGGTCTTTTTCCAAACAGCGAACATCCATTCACAGACGCTGCCGACCCTTTCCGACATGGCTTCGTACCTACTACCCGAGCGAGCAATGGCACCATGGAGGGACACCACTCCGTCTATAACCATATTTCATGCTCTGGGGCCTATCAGCCGGTCCAACAGCTGGACATGACTGTTCATGCTCAGATGACACAATACGACGCAACAAGATCGCATCATGCCTTGCAGCAATTCCCATTTACCACCCAAACTCCACCCACCAACAACGGCAGCCTCATGGGGCACCAAGGCACTAGCAATCGAGACCAAAGCAGGTAGGCGATGCAATCTCTCCTGAGGTCCACCCAGAGAGGTCCCCAGCTAATAGCTTTCAGACTTCAGCGCCTCGACTCTTTCCGATGTGGATGGTCAGGATGCCATTATAACCACCCTTTCCGCCGCAAGGTAGACCTCATGCGCCATATTGAAAGTCAGCATGTGTCTCGGGGCTCATATAGGTGTGCGCGGTGTCAGCGGACATTCAACCGCAAAGACAATTTGGGCGAGCATCAGCGGAGGGTTCATGGCGTGTTTGGTCTCTAGATACTGAGCAAGAGTCAACGCCGGACGAGGAATTCCGGCTTCATCGCAAGCGTGGCGTCCTATTCCAAATAAGTTCTGCAGGGCTGTTGTATATCCTTTTGTTTGCTTCTCTCGGATCGCTTTGGTTATAGCCGAGCTGGTGGTATAAAGCTACTGTTCTTTGGCATTCACGAGTTTGGTCAATGTCTACCCGGGTAGACATCGGCCTCTAAAAGGTTCACCAAATGTCAAGTCTCACATCGGATGATCTCCCAGGGAGCCACCCGGCTATTAGACCATCTTCAGTGGCCACTGCCCAAGGACTGCTTTGATGTTTCTTCCGTAATGCTGTAACTCCCGACAAGCCATAATTCCACGTTGTGGTAAATCTCCGTTAGTGGCTCGGACCATTCCGTCAAAAATAGAGATCTCAGGAAACGAAATCGCAAAGCCAGTCCGTATGGTAAATAAGAGCGTAAATTGCTGTAGAGAGAGCCCACCCATCGTCGTTGATCCGCATCGGTTCTCCTATGAATACACCATCTCGATTTCATGAGCCAAGCAGTCGACTTCATTCTCCCCAGCAATCTTCCAGTTCACCGGAGGACAGATGCGCGCCATTACATACGACCAATTGACAGCAGAGACATTCACATGATGCCAGACATATGCAGTTTACCAGGCTGGTACATAATATCTGCTTTGTAGTGGAATGAGTCATCACGACAGCTGTAGAACCCTTTGCGGGCAATGATGCAATGTCCTCCAGCCTGGTCGAGCCATATGGGCAGAGGTACTGTGGCCCATAAGCACTCAGTGAGTAATATAGATATGCTAAGGAATAGGTTGGTGCTGTTGATCATCCACACCAGAACGGACTGTTTGGTGAGCAAGGGTCTGCCAGCAATACTGGGGCATAATGTCGTCCACCGCCAGAGTCTTTCATTCGCTGCATCCAGCTAATTTGGCCCGCTTGTCCCCGGAGAGCTTTGTCGCAACGAGAGTCTCCGTCTTTCGAAGGAAAGAGGCGATAATGTAAGATGACCCAGTGGAGTAATAAAAGACGAGTCTTAACTCTGCCGGAAGAAGGAACGTGATGGGAAATGAGAGAACGTCATGATCTGCTTCTGATTCAGAACACTTCTATCCCTGATTATGTACTTCGTGCTTCTTCACATATTGATGATTAGTACTACTATACCAGGCACTATGCTCTAAAAACCTCAGCTGGATAGTGGTGTCCTTATATACAGATACTAGTAGTACCCAGGATGATGCGGACGAAGGCTTTTATAGCCCTTCAGGGAGTCAGAAGTCCCTGTTTTAGCAATCGGGATTTCGCATCTTGAGCATTGGCAGTTCCCTGCGTGGGAAGAAGCGGTAGGTGTGTTCCTTGAGACCCGATGGTGAGGGGGGAAGAGAAAGCGATGCGGTGAGATCCACCCCGCCTGGACCTGTCAGGCACCAAGCGACGCTATACCCGAATGGTCACGGGCCGGTGGAGCAGGCATTGGTCCCCAAAAGGGACCGAGATCCATTATTCTTTGCAACTATCATGTCCTCAGGCAAGCAACCTGCATCCACGATACATTCATCACTGAATCAGACACAACCGGGTAGATAGTTCTAGACAGGTCGAGTCACCACGTACGCTTCATTCCAGACTCCGCCAAATGTCACAGAAACGTTACCCAGCCCCCACCCCAGCGTCACTTCCGTGGCATGCCTGCTGCGCCCACATTCTTTGCGCGAATTGATCACGTCTCGCCACCACCGGCTACCATCGGTTGTCAGTCTACTCAGAACGAACCAGCCAGGTGATCACACGCAATAATATTATACTAAGCTAAATATACTTTATCATAGATACATGACCATAAATTCATCGAGCAGTCTGGTAGGATCAGCAAATCACCGACGCAGGGAAAAGAATAAACAAGATAAACACCGAATGGAAGGAACGCCGCCGGGCCATGCAATAACCATCCCCGGTAGGGAGGACATGATTCTCTTGTGGAGGAGGCGTAGAGAGGACGGGATGGGTATTCGGTCGGGAATAGGTAGGGTAGGGAGTAGTGCTTTTGTCATCAGGCATCATCAACTCTGCAAAGTATAGCGCCAACTATGGAAAGAGACAGAAGAAGGGCAGTTCATCATCAAGTCCAGCTCAATGACGCCGTCCCCCCATGTATGACCCCGTCGCCGAGGCCAGAAACCGCGCCACGAAGCCAGGGTGGCTCTGCCCATGGCCATGGCTCAAGGCGTGTCGCAGCTTCTTGCTCGGCTGTGAAAGGTCCTCGGCCTTAGAATCGAGGAGTGGCACATAGCTGCTGCTCAGTGATGGGCTGCGGGCAGCATCCACGACGTGCACCTCGTCCATGCTGGTGATTGAACTGGACGTGCGCAGGCTGGCGGGCGTGGCGCCCCGGGAGCTGGGAGCCAGACTGGAAGCGCGGGAGCTCAAGGATGGGAGGGTTTCGGCGCGAGAGAGGCTAGGAACATCCCGCACGGACGGTGGGGAAGACACGGAGGATACAGAGGCCTGACTGCGCGTCGATGGACGCCGGCGTGGCGGGTACGGGCGGTACCGGTCTGACTCCGCTAGGGAGGCTGGGGAGGCGCAGTGCGAGCTAGCAGAGGACAGGGAGGAGAGCGAGACAGACGATGCTGGGCTGGGAGGCAGGCGACGGCGTGAGGGCGACTCGGCGGCCACCCGGCGGGCCTCCAGCTTCTGACGGCGGAGTCGGGCAGCCAGGATGTCGGCGGAGGCATGGAAGCGACGCCAGTCGCGAGGCTGGCGCAGCTGGGCCTCTCGCTGTCGCTGTTCCTGCAGCTGGTGACGCCGACGAATGGGGGCAAGGAAGGGCTCCAGGTGGTTCAGAAGGTCAGCCTCTTCAACCCGGATTTCCCAGTCGAGCAGGAAGAGCAGCTGACGCTCCATCAGGTTGACTTCGGGCAGCGAGAATCCGAAGCCCTCGTAGCCACGGACAGTGGTGTAGCGGGCCCAGTGCTTGTTCTTGGGGCTGGAGTCATTGAGATTCTTGGCTGCCAGGATGAGCGAGGCCAGGAAGATGCGGTGCACCGTGCAGCGCATGCCCTTGGCCACCGGAGGCAGACGAGCACGCAGGCGGGCCAGGTAGACCAGCGAGGTCATCAGCGTCGGCACCTGCACCTGCGAGCGGGCGACCAGCGACGCGATGAAAGCCTCCACGGATGGTAATGGAGGCAGGTCATCATCCAGAGGAGGGGTGCTGGGAGGCGTGGGCTGGCCATGCGCGTGATGGGCCGTCACATGCGGTTCGCAGCGGATGACCTGCGACGCTTGTTGGGCCAGATGAGCGATCATGTCGCGCGAGACGGGCTGCATGATGAACTCATGCAGCGCCGACCGATCAAGATCCATGGTGCTGGGTGATGTGAAGTTGGAGTAAGGAGAGCAGGGATAGGCGGCCATGTTGCGGTGGAGGAGGAGGATGGAAGAAGGGAGGGAAGAGAGCACGCTGGGGAGAGAGAAAGCAAAATGCGATGCCGAGAGAACCCCAAGGATATAGATAGATCAACGAGCAAAGAATGTGAATCCCGCCAGCAGGAAAGGAATGTGTTGTCGTGTCAACACGCAAGTCGGGTGGTGAAGATCGATCTCTATGGCGATGAATAGGCTCAACTCAAAATAGCTCTGAGACACAATTGAGACAGCGAAGGACTAGCCGGTCGGGTTTGGCCACAATGACTGGAGGCGGGCTGGCTCTGGGTGAAGATCAAATATTAATGAAGAATGAAGAGAGAGAGGGAGAGAGACAGGCTGACAGAAAAAGATACGACAGGATGGGGTTGTGGTGGTGGTGGTGGTGGTGATGATATTAATGATTGACCTCGTGAAGAATGCATCCGAGCCCGAGGGACGGGCTTGATATAAGGGCCTCCCCGCCGAAGGCTGGAGCTGCAAGGACGGCGACGCGCATTGCATGCATTCACTGGCCCATTCATTGAGTGACTCGTCCATCAATCAAGCACTTGGACTCGCACCTGCAGGGCCGATCGCTGGTTGGCGCGCGACTGGAGCATGGCCATGATTGGCAAGCAAAGGGGGGGCAAAAGAATGCCCAAGACACGAGATGCAGGAATCAAGGGAGGCCAGCTGAGCGCGTCGGCGGCACGATCCTGGCACGCGTGAGGGAGGGAGGGAGGCCTGGCCGGACGGGCTGGACGGGCTGGATTGGTTCGACTGGTTCGACTGGTTCGACAGGCTGGAGGGATTTGATTTCTGATGGGAGAGAGAACAAGAATGGGGTTGCCTTCCCCTCGCCGCCGTCACCCTTTAGGGCTGCTGCCACCTGCACTTAAGCGCCCGCCCTGCAAGCGCCGCGATTGATTGCCATGCATGCGCCGGTCATGATCATGCTACTATTCTTATCTCTTCAACGGAGTCCGGACTACAAACTACAGCTGCATTGGCCGAGAGTGTGCCTCATCACCTCCGCGCTTAACTTGGGTTATATTTAGATGATACCATTATTGTCAACCCAACGGCTTGCCATCCTATGTACATGCGATGATTCGATCGCCGAGGCTCCCCTCTTCCCCCCCTCGGCGCGTCATCGAACCATCCACCCCCCATCCTAGTATAATTATGTACCTCCGGTATCCTGCCCAGGAGCTGAAACACGGCGCCTACATTCCCCCTCTGCTCCTAGCAAGTCCTCGACAACCCCCATCCATCATCTGGCACACTCGGTGTTTGATTTACTCAATCGACACGGAGTAGGAGGAGACGGTCAGCTTGGCGTCGCTGCCGGTGAAGGGCTCGGTACCCGCCTCGACGGTGGTCAGGTACAGGCTGTCAGAGACACCCTCGTTGTCGATCAGGTAGGTGAAGAAATCCATCAGGTCACCGGAGAAGCTCTCGGTGGTCGACTGAGCGACGAAGCTGTAGACGGTGGTGTCGCCGTTGGGGCCCGAGTACAGGTTCCAGGTGATGCCGTTGATCGTCGGGGTGGCGATGGTGGAGCCAGTCGAGGAGATGGGGCCAGCACCGCCCAGGGCAGCAAGCCAGACCATGATCTCGTACTCATTGGACGAGGTCTCGGCGGTCGAGCCCAAGAACAAGTCGTACGCAACGTCGGCCACGATGTTGGAGCCAGTGTAACTGTCTATGTCAGCCGAATCTCGAGGGACGTTCAGACAGTCAGGGCAACATACGACCACTTCCAGGTGGAGGGGATGCTGGAGATGCAGTTCAGCTGAGTGCCGGTGAACTGCAGGGCAGCGTTGGCGTAACTCTTGACGTCGCTGCTGCCACCCTCCCAGGACCAGCTGGTGTGCCAGGAGATCTCATCGCCGCTGGCCGAGTCGACACCGGTGCACTGGGAGCCGCTGGAGGCGTTGTCTTCACCCCAGAGGTCGTTGTACAGAATGAAGTCACCAACGGTGGCGGTGCCCCATTGGTCGCAGAAGTCGCTGCGGCGGGCGATGGAGGCGGCCGAGGCCAAAGAAAGGAGAGCAGAGAGAGCGAGAACCTTCATGGTGATTGGTGAAAGGAAAGACGAACGGTCGGGATGATTTCGGTGCAATGTGCGATCAACGTCCACTGACCCAGAGAATGATTGAGCTGATGGAGAGAATCCGTCGCCGACCGAGCTGCCTTCTTATAGCCATGACGCCGCGGAAGGCCGGCTGGGACAGGATAAAATTAGGCCTCGCCCTCATTAAGCAGAAACAGCCGGGGCGATTTAGCCTATGGGCCTGCCGAGCTTAGTCCTCCCTGCCGTTGAGACATGCACTCAGAAGGAGTGAAGCTTCCAGGGAACCCGTTGAATGGATGACTGGAGCCAGTGGGCCGTGAGGGAGGAGGCCGATAGGATGATGGTGGTGTTCGATCCTGCTCTCGAAACGGTCCCACAGAATGCTCCGTGCAGAATGGGTGGTCAACCAGACTCACAGACACGGCGGACACGTCCAGAGCAGTTTAGATCAGGGGAAACGGTGGATTCGTCACGTCCAGAAGGAATCATCTCCCGGATGGGCCATGGGGCACGGAGATGGTCCGTTTCGGATTAGATAACAGGAGGCCGTTTAAATGAATGCCCAGAGGGGGGCGTGGCTCGTTCGCAGGGTGCAAGAGGAGCCAGAGGCAGAGGGAATAATTAATCGATCGGGCGCATCCCACCTTCTGCTCCGTCCGAATCGATAGTCGGTCAAAAGAAGGGTTTTTGGTGGACGGATTAATCTATGGACGATGGAGAATTCGAGACACTGCATAGTGCACATCCATACTAGAATCGAGATGGCTTCGGAAGAACAAATCCACGAGGCTGTTTGGCTCCCAAGCAAACACCCCCGATGGCCGCTGACTCAGCCGGCACCTGCTCGTCGCCAACCCGGATCAGGCAACCCTGGGGAATTAATCCAGCAATCCATCAATCACAATTTCACAACAATAAGACATCCCATCTCCTCTCCTTCCAGACTTCCCACTCCCTGTCCCCCTCCCCGCTGCCCATTGGCCTCTCCAGTTCCCCTCACCCGGCCAATTCCCCTCCGGACGGCTCGTCATCATGCGCTGCATTAGCTTCGCCGTGGCCCTGCTGGCCCTGTTTGCCGGCCTCTATAGCTACCTGGACGCGCGTCTGGAGCAATTCTACATCTTCGATCCCTCCCACCTGCATGACCTGTCGCAGCGGGCCATTGCCGCTCACGGTAATGACACCCGCTCGGTGGTCAATTTCATCGTGTCCGAGCTGGAGGATAAGGTCTCAGCCACGCATCTGAACAAGGAGGAAGAATGGGTCTTCAACAACGCCGGCGGTGCGATGGGCGCCATGTATATTATCCATGCTAGTGCGTCTCCTCCCTGATAGATTCTATATTTAACCTTAGGGCCGAGGCTAAGCTTTTGCTTCCAACAGGTATCACGGAGTACCTGATCATTTTCGGTATGTCATCCCTGACTCTGACCATGACCCATCGGGAGACTCCCCTACTAATCCCCTTTCCTTCATAGGCACCGCCATTGGCACCGAGGGTCACACCGGCCGCCACACGGCCGACGACTACTTCAACATCCTCCAGGGTACCCAGCTGGCTTACGTGCCCGGGTCCTACGAGCCTGAGGTCTACCCCCAGGGAACTGTGCACCACCTCCGCCGCGGTGAGGTCAAGCAGTACAAGATGGATGAGTCGTGCTTTGCGCTGGAATACGCCCGTGGCTGGATTCCCCCGATGCTCTTCTTCGGATACGCCGACACCTTCTCCAGCACGCTGGACTTCCCGACCCTGTGGGCGACCTCGAGAATC
This sequence comes from Aspergillus carbonarius ITEM 5010, assembly GCA_001990825.1. Lineage (NCBI taxonomy): Eukaryota > Fungi > Ascomycota > Eurotiomycetes > Eurotiales > Aspergillaceae > Aspergillus > Aspergillus carbonarius. The sequence goes on from KV907497.1 coordinate 944,108, forward strand.
ACCGGCCGCGAGATGATCTCCAACGCGCTCAAGGGCAAGATGTAAATGTTAGATGGGTCAATTAGATGGGTATATGTACACTACTATCTCATGTTCTATGTGTTGCTAGATTGACGACGTTGTTGTCCGATAGAATTACACTATTTAATCCTGCCATTATGTTCCTTGTGCCTGTTTATTTTTCTCCTTCCGGGGAAACCACACAAACACTGCAAACATTTCTGACTAATCCGCTTATCGATAACCAACTGCAAATCAGTTTATCGAAAATTGCTCCCCTCATCGCCTCCACCTCCACCACCCTTGACTTCCCCTCCCAACCAACACAAGGCACACCAAAATGCCGCCCTCTCCCTGCGCCCTGTGCCACACCAAGCGGGCGGTGATTATCCGACCCAAGAACCGCCAAAAACTCTGCCGCGAATGCTTCCTGCAGGTATTCGAAACTGAAGTCCACGAAACCATCACCACCACCTCGCTCTTTCACCGGGGCGAACGGGTCGCCATCGGCGCCAGCGGCGGTAAAGACAGTACAGTGCTCGCCTCGGTCCTTAAGACCCTGAACGAACGATACGACTACGGCCTCGACCTCTGCCTCCTCTCCATCGACGAAGGCATCAAAGGCTATCGCGACGACAGTCTGGAGACTGTGAAGCGCAATGCCGAACAATACAACATGCCGCTCGTGATTGTCAGCTACGGGGATCTCTATGGGTGGACAATGGACCAAGTGGTCGCACAGGTCGGAAAGAAGGGAAACTGCACGTACTGTGGCGTGTTTCGACGACAAGCACTAGACCGAGGCGCGGCGCGACTGGGAATCAAGCACGTGGTGACGGGACACAATGCGGACGATGTGGCGGAGACAGTGATGATGAATCTGCTGCGTGGAGATCTGCCCCGCCTATCTCGGGGCACGAGCATTGTGACGGGATCGGCGGCGTCGGATATCAAGCGCAGTAAGCCGTTGAAGTACGCTTACGAGAAGGAGATTGTGCTGTATGCGCATCACAAGCAGTTGGATTATTTTAGTACGGAGTGCATTTATTCGCCCGAGGCATTCCGGGGCAGTGCGCGCACCCTGATTAAAGATCTGGAGAAGATTCGACCCAGTTCGATTTTGGATATTGTGCGCAGTGGCGAGGATATGGCGCTGTTGGTGCCTGCAGAGGTACGGGGGAAGGCGGCGACGGAGGACGAGGAGGGCGGCGCTGGTGGGGGTTGCGGTAGTCAAAATGGGCGCACGCGTGGGGGAGAGATGGCAGAGATGGAGAGGAAGTTGGCGGAGGATGAGGCGGCCAAGGATCGAGAGACGGAGATTACGATGCCGCGGAGGCAGCCAGAGCCGTCGCAGAAGAAGGTCAAGTCGCAGGTGCTGGGGACGTGTGAGCGGTGCGGATATATCTCGAGCCAGCGGGTGTGCAAGGCGTGCACGCTGCTGGAGGGGTTGAATAAGAACCGGCCGAAGACGGTGATTGAAGTGGGCTTGGAGGATGAGGAGAGCAGTTCGACGTTGCGGAGACAGATGGAGCAGGTTGAACTGGAAGGCGATCCTTGATCCTGCTCTGGACCTACGCATTACATACAGCAGACCGCAACATGAAGCACCAGCAACGATCCACCCTGCATCAGACCTAGTCTGTCCTATTCGACTTATGTGCCACGACAGATACCTCTAGATATAGATGTCCACTTCTCATCCTCATCCTCATCCTCACCCCAGGATTTGACCCATCTATAATACATCCATCATATACAGATACAACCAATATTATACAAACTCACCAAGCCCAATCAAAAAAAAATAAAAAAGAAGCCCAAACGCCACCCATGAATTTTGATCAACCCAATACCTTCTCTTTTCCGCTCTTCTCCTATCATCTCCATCTCCCAATCCCATCCCATGTCTCCCCAACTCTTACCTCCCTCACATCCCTGGAATCGCAGTTTTCAATCCCCAATTCTCAATCCTCAACCATATATCTCCCATTCCCCATTCTCTCCACCCCCCCAATCCACATACCCACACTCCCTCAACTCTCCACCCCCAACCTCAAATCAATTATTCTTCCCCTCCTTCCCATCCGCCTCAATCGGCAAATCCAACCCCACCCTCCTAGCCGTCAACCGAATCCTCTCCTCCTCATCAAGCGTCATACCCGGATTATACCGTTCCACGAGTTCAGCATACACGCGCTGCGCCTTAGCATATTCCGCGAACTGGTTTGCTTCGTCAATGCGCCGCAGGTAGATGTCTTCTTTCGTTTCTTGGCTGGTGGTGGTGGTGGTGTGGGATGGTTGCTGGTTGTAGAGATCGCGGATGCGGGTTTGGAGCGGAGTTGGGGCGTTGAGGGTGCGGCGGGGGAGTTCGCGGAGGAGGGAGCGGTAGCTTGCTTTTGCGGTTTGGATTGCGGGGGTCATTTTTGGGATGTTAGGTGGTTGGTTGGTTGGTTGGTTGGTTGGTTAGGGTGGGTGGTGAGGTGTGAAGGGTGGTGGTGATGGTGATGGTGGTTGGGTTGGTTTGAGTTACTGGGGAGGGAATGGATGGAGGATGAGCATGGTTTGTCAGTGTCACGTGATTGTACTGTCTATGGTCTAGGGTCTAGAATAGGTAGATAAAATGGTAATGGTAGTATAAACTACATAACAATGTATGTACATCATCAAATGACGATCATCACATTCATAGTACTCGTTAGCTGCTTGTGCAAGCTGTGGTAGTCATAACACGGCCCCCGTCACGACCGTAACCAGCCGAACTTCTTGCGTCCGGTGTCGCCGCCAGCCGAGGGTTCTACTTGCATACTGCGTGAATACAAGTCCTAGTTCATAGTTAGTACACATTGCCCATAGGAAAGAAGAGGAGGGGAGAGAGAGAGAGAGAAAGAGGGGGGGGGGTACCTCGTCATCGCCCGACAGCTTAATCTCCAAAATCATTCGCTCTACCTCCTCGTACTTGGCCATGTGCGGGTACGGAGTCTTCTGGCTGCGCTGGATTCCCAGCACAACCTCCCCCATCACCTCGAACTTGCGCCAGTTGATGCGGGTTTTGGTGTCGCCCACAAACGTCTTGTTGCCCTCCTCCGCTGACACCAGATCGCGTCGGTGCAGCGGTAGGAACGGGATACGCTCGGCAAACGAGTTGTCCCATGCGAGGCGATACGCAAAGTGGCTCTTCTGCGTCCCCATGAGGATGACCAGCCTCATGAAGTCTTTCTGTGTTTGTACTGGCACCAGTTCCCGCGTCTGGGATAGCCGGTGCACCGGGGTTCCGTTGATGCCTGCGATCACGGCCCCGAGAGAATTGTAATTGTTGAGTCGACGAAGTTTCTGCGGTCAGTCAGATTAGCTGGTCCAATTGAATCTACTGACGCTGACTTACCAAGGCGATGTTCATGAACTTCTCCAGGGCCTTGGCCCGGTGCTTAGGCTTGTCCCGGAGGAGGATCACACTGGCCACGAAAAACGCCACATGGTTGAACTGTTTGATCATCCGGTTGACGTGCTTCAAGCTCTGGATTTTGTCCTTCTCCAGGCCGGAGATGCTGACGTGCCGCACGAGGTCCCGCGGTCGGAAAGAATTAAACATGATCCAGTCGATGCGCGTTAATTCCCGGGCGAAATCTTCATCCGGAATCTCCATGAGCTGGCGCCACTGCACTTTCGTCAGGGGGACACGGGGCGTGAGGTCCAAATGTTGCGCCTCTCTCTGGGCCGAATCAATATTCAAAAATGTGAACGACTGGCTGGCCACAGTGCCGGGTTTTTCAGAGGTAAACGAGTTCGACATCGACCCGGACAAACGTGACGCTGGCTCCGCTGCCCCCTCGCTGAGGTCCAGCGCACTCATGTTGTATATAGGATCTTCTTCCTCCTCTTCGCCTGCGTCGCCAAGCGGCGGCGCGCCGAGGAATATTGACGGGGAGCTCCGCCCGGAGAACTGGAACGGAGGGTCGGCCGAGTCGGCTTCCTCCGCACCGCCATCTCGGTAGGGCCATCCAATGTTATCATCGTCCGTGTTGCCCTCCAGATACGACCCCACCTCCTTGGCGGCGAACATGTAAAAGTGGCTCTTCTCCAGCGTCGTCACAAAGTCCGTGATCCGCTTGCGCGTCTTCGGATATGCCAAGTCCCCCGGATACTCCGAAACCCATTGTGCCATGACACCTAGTAACCTCAGCTGGACGGCGATGCGATCGAGTTGGTCCGTAATGTCTAGCTCATTTCGCTCGAACCGGCTGATCAGGGCATTTAGTAGAGTCGATGGGGCGGCAAACTTGCGATAGAGACAAAGGAAAATCGAGGCGAATTTCGAGTCCTGCTTCGACATGGGCTGCGCAACCAGGCGATCGACCAGCTCGTCAAAAGTTAGGCCAGTGTCGTGGGATGAGCCCTCGCTGGGCGTCTGGTCCTTGCTTCCTGGACTAGACGGGGCGCTGCGTGGCCCATCGAACTCCTCCCCCATTTCGAGAAAATTGCTGAAGGCATCCGACCCGCCGCTGTTGCGCCAGGCGGTATGAAGTCGGTGTTGTCGGTTGAGATCCTTGCTGGGCGATGACTCCCCGGGTGCGGACTGCTTGCGCGAAGCCAACCGGGGCCCAGGAGGTGTGTGTGGTCGCACCGGATGCGAGTTGCTCCGGGCATAGCGAAAGCCCTGGCCATTGGAAGCCAGGTTGGCAGAGGGGGCCGGGTCGGTGGGTTGACGGTCTACACCGTACCCATCGACTCCTGGATCGAGCGCGCCTGTAATTGGGCCGCCTGCGGCTCCTGTGAACACGGCTGTGGGGGTTTCTGAGTTGGCACGGCTGTGATGGCAATCCGGGGTGGCGGATGAGTTGGAGGGGAAATCGATGAAGTCTAAGAGATGCGTTAGCATCCACGTGTGATCTAGCCCGGCGGAAAAACAACAACGGTGGAAATGCGACGGTCCAGCTGGGCCTGCTGCTGCTGCGCTCGCCCCGGGGGATCGGCGGGTCGTGAAAACCACCACGAGATACGGAGGCCGCGAACGCTAGACGCAGGCCGCGCCGCGAGCTAGCGCGAAACCCGGTGGGCCGTCACTCTTAAGGGATGGGCCACGCCCCGGGGGGCCAGGCAATCGTCGGGTGATGCGAGCGGAAGATAACTGCTGAGGCAATGGTCCGTTCCGCCCTGTTCTTCGGCTTTCCTCGCCTCGCCAAACCAAGTGGCAATCGCAGGGGCATATCGCATACAGTCTCACAAATCCACTTACCATATTTGCTATTGATGACCGAGCGCAGAACCAAGGCGATGCACATCTTCTGCGACCGTGGGGAGTCAGGTGAGGTCCGGTGGATTTCATAGCCACCCAATACAGGCTCCACCGGGCTATCAGGGGGTTGGATGTCGCATTTACTGGCCACCAGGGTAAACGGTATGCCAGAGGCGGTTAAGGAGTCTGCAGTCCATCAGCCCATGTCGGGAATATATCGCGCGGCCATCGCGGCGCAATAAAATGGCAATGCGACCAACCTAGTAGTCCGGTAATCTCGGGAAAACTGGCAGGTTGGGTTACGTCGTGTAGAACCAGTACTCCATCCACTGTAGGGGGCGAGTCGCTACCCAGCAATGGCCAGTTGACCTCGCCATCGCTCCCAATCGAAACTTCCAATGTATCAATCTCCATCAGACGGACCAGGTACACCGTCCCATCCAAAGACATTTTCTTCGTCGTCGATCGGGAAGACAGCGGGTGCTTCATATCCAGGGCGGTTTCAATGAAGGTCGATTTGCCGACATGATCAGGACCAACCACGGCGATGCTCACATGGGGGAAATTCGGCTTCGGCGTGGTCTGCGGCACCCACGGGCGTCAGAAATCAAATGCGCTCGCCAGAGACCCAACAACACGGGCAGAATAAACCATACCTCATCCCGGGATGATGGCACCCCCTTCCCTCCGGCCGATGACGGGTTCTCATCCTCCTCAACCAGCGTCCGGTCGACCTTATTTCCCGATTCCATCGCCATCCTGGCCGATTCCAGCCTGTACACTCCTCCAGCAGGGGCGGAAATCGTTCGATTGGGAAGGCCCGGTCGCTGAGGAACGGGCACGGCCTGGGCTTTGTCGCTAGATGCTCGCTCTCTCCGCGTGGGTTGGGAGGTCATGGTGACGGGGGTTACTTTTGCGCGAACGGATAGGCGGTGCTGGGGCGCGAGTGAGATCCGGTCGAACAAACAAGGTGCGACAGCGCAGGGTCCAACAGCTACGTAAGTGAGTGAGGCGGACACGACAGCTCATCCATTGTCGCTTGGGAAGGAAAAGTAAAAAGGTTTCAGGGTTCGTCGGGTTCGCCGCAATCGAAAGGGTTGAGGATGCCGCTCGAATCAGCTCGAGGAAACTCCCTTTTTATCCTCCGTCGTCTGTAGCCTTCAGTTATCGACGGCGGTCTGCTGTTTTGTTTTATTTTTTATTTTTATTTATTTTTTTCCCCTCCTGTTTTCTTTTTCCTTGACTTTTTGGGGGAATTCTCGTCGGGCGAAGCAGGTTACCGGTCCTGGACACAAGCAGAACCCAGGTTAGCAACAGAATGAATATTGGCAGCGGCAAGAGGGTAGCACAGGTCTTACGAGAGAGGGATCGGGTTGGCAAATGGACCAGGGGAGCGAGAGGAACGGAGAGAGGCGAAGAGGGAAGGGTGTCAGAGAGAGCAGCTGGAGGAAGACCGCCAGTTGCAGGCGGAACGATGTCACTGGACCGAAAAAATGAGCCCCCAAGAAGACCGTCCGTCAGAGTTGGGGCATTCTGTCGGGGGGGGGGCGGGGAGAGAGGGCCGGCCAAAGTCTGGGTCTGCTAACAGTAATAATAATAGTGGTAGTAAGAGGTAGGAGGAAATGGGTTTCTTATTATTAGAAACACCAGACCCCTCCATCCATCAATCCGCCCGTTGGCCAGAGAAATGACAATGGCTGGCGGTTGTGATCTGAGTCTTAGTCGTAGTCTTACGGACGTCGGTCGTGTTAACTATGCCAATTCGTATGTACTTCCTCCTCCCCAACTCCGACCCCCGATCCAGAACCCCAATGGCTCCTCGCTAGTCGGCAAGGAGGCCGCGGTCAAAGCAACCATCCATTCGATCCCACCACACAGTGTCCAGCAAAGTTTCTTCTACAGAACATCCTCCTCAAATCATCTCCCCCAGATTCCCCCAAATCCCACTATGGAATGGACGGAGATACTCGGGGACAGATACCGTCGGATCTCTCCCCGACAGCCAGTGGTACCCAAGACGGGGAGATCTGTAACTAGCTCAAGTAGTCCGGATGCCTTTACGAATCAGACAAGGCAAAGGCCGTGGGTGAGGGCAATTGCTCAGATCTCAGCAGTCGGGGCCTCTTCGTTGGTAGGGGCTAGATGTGACGAGGTGCGGTGATGGACGATTGGCGGCATTGCGAGAATCCTTCCAGACGGGTCGCATTTCCCCGCCATTTCCCTCCTCAGGTCGGCAAGACGAAGAGACCTAGGTTGAAGGCATTTGGCAAGATCGGCGATGTTGAGGTCGCTCAGTCCGGCTGGATGCCTGCGTAAGCCGGACGAATCAATCGATCCCCTCCCCCAGCGACATGCTAAACGTCTGAAACATGGCTTGCCCAGTCTCCGATCCGCGCATCGACTTGATTCAATGTCCGGTCCGGGATGCCTGTTTCCTGGTTCTTTGTCCACACTATCACTTACTAAACTTTAGTTGGGAGTTTGAAACATACGGTGGCCCCTGATCTAAGTGCATGTACTCCGTAGTACTCACATCTATCTTGCTGTTGGATAAGCCGGAGACACACAGGCTTTGGTGCCTCGGGCCATGGAATGCTCGGTCAACATACAATGTCTCCATGTCGTCGAGTGCTTGATCTACTATACTTTCCATATCTACATTGGCATCACGAAACCACTCACGTACATGGTCCGGATGACACCCCAACCGGTCTCGTGCGTTGCACTCTTCGGCTTCTCGCAGGATGAAGCCCATCGATTCACCTCCGGCACGGCTGGCCTTGGGCAGATGGATGGCCAGACAGATCTCGGGGACCTAGAGACACGTCGGGGACTCGGGGATATTGTCAAGAGAGCAATGGGCGTAACGTATGTCAGTGATGGCTGGGTGTCAAGCAATACAAACGTACGGTGGCTTCGGCTAGACCTAGGGTTGACAATGTCAGGTATTACTTTAGGTTGCAGCTCCTCTAGTTGAAACCATGTCGATCGGACAGAGGATAGTACCCTTCAAGACCCGTCACTCTAATGGCTTCTGAGTCCTGCAAAGCCAACCTCGGTTGCTGGTCGGTTGCTATAATTGGCGTATGATATATATTTCATTTGCATCCTCGAATAGGAACGCATCTCTCGAACAGGTCCGCCTGGCCTGTCTCAACACCATGGAACCCTGAGTGCGCTAGCATATGCACAGCAAAACCACTCATCCTCGACACAAATCAATGAGGGGTGTGTGTAGCTGATGAGCACCCAGGCGCGGACCACGTAGCCGTAGGGTCCTGCTAAAGGACTCGCATCTCAGGCCCTCACATGCTCTCCTGTGGAAGCTCATTTCCAGTGATCAGAGCCATGAACCGCACAAATCCCTCTGCTTTCTTTCCAGTCTCCAGACCCTCTTCGCATCTCTCTCGTAGCTTCCTCACCCTCCCCACTCCTCGGTTAAATCCCTTCTCCCGCGTCCAAGGTCCACGGTTACGTGGCGGTGGTCTGCCTTTTGCCCAGTGTCGAACCCGACCTTTAGGGTGTTGTATCTCTGGCCATGCTTCTTCTGTCGTCTCTTTGTAAATTTTGTACAACTCTTCACGAAGCGAAGGGAACCGATCGAGTAGATCCTTGAGCTCGGCTGAAGACCCTAAAGACCTGAGGTCGAGGCCGTTTTGAGCTGTAGGTGCCACCTCACTGGTCGCATTTCCGTTGGCGTCCCCTGAGGGTGGTTGGGCGTCGCCTGTTTGGTCGGATGGTTTGGGTGATGGTGCTTTAGGTGCGCAGTAGATTTTATGGGATTGAGTGCATGCAAGGGAGCAACTGGGATGGTGGCATTAGTCCATGGAATTGTTCTTTCCCTCCCACGGAAGTCGATGAGAAGTACAAGCATACCTCATGAGCCCACAAGTCGGACATCGGTACTTCGAAGGCTCCGAAACGCAAACCTCGCAAGTGCCGGGCATTTTATCGCCAACTTCCCAATTGCGCGACAATCAAACCTTGTAGAACATTGTCCTGCCTCGGCCGGTCGCAGCAGGTCCTAGGGAGCGAGCGCGTCAACACGTGGACTAGGGATAGCACCTAGTGTAAGGAATGGAGTGGGTGCAAAAGGTGGTGATGTAAAGGAAACGGCCGATAAGAATCCGTCAGGGACGATCGTCTAGTGGACCAAAAAGAAACAAACTCAACCCATCGGGGCTCACGTGAAGTGGCGCGGGCCCATGACGACAGTCCGTCTTAGTCCCAGTGAGAGTACAGTGTATCTACAGAGGTCCCTTTTTTTGCGTTAACAATAATGTGACCCGCAATTTAAAGACGCTCTCTGGACAATGTCTCGATCATCCGAATGAAAGTCATCCTTGCAACGCGGTTCTCCGTCTGCGGTCTGACAGACCTTGATGAATTGACCAACCATGGGGGGCATTCCATTCCGATCAACGGGATGCAATACGTGCCGGCGACGGAAAGTCAAGGTAAGATCTATCTGTCTACCCGGCCCCCTCGAGGACCAGAGGAGGACCAGGAGCAGTTATCGGATAGTGAATGACTCTAGTCTAGTGCGACGAGGCAAAGCCGGAATGTAATCGCTGCACCAAAAATGGCCATGTCTGCACCGGTTATGAGCGGAAGAGGGTCTTCATCCACAAGTCCCCCGAGGCCATCGAGGAGGGAGGGCTGAAGCTCGTTCGCCGCCCCAAGTCAACCCCCGGGAAGATCACCGATCGTCAATTGACGCAGGTGGAGCCGGAGCTCCCCCGTTTGAATCTCAATGCAGCGGTCCGATCGCAGCTGCTTACCTCCTTCATAGAGACCTTTCTTCCTACGTCAAGGAATCTACGAGATGGTACCGGTCTAAACATCCTCGAATCGCTCCCCGGGCTTTGTGGGAATAGTCCTCTTCTGGACAGAGCGGTCATATCGCTCTCCTCCGCTTTTCTTGCGAAACAACACAAGGACGATCGGTTACTCTGGTATAGTACGAAGCTCTATAGCACCTCGATGGAGGTCATGCACGGCAGGATCGGGTCTGGCAAAGGTCTTGGTCAAGACGTTCTATACACAACCGTAATATTTCAGCTATATGAAGTAAGCGCACTACCCTCCCTACCGAGCGATTCGCCCTCGCGACTGACCTAACGGTATGAGAAGCTGATCCACTCGTCGCCTCCGGGGTTCATGGCATGGATAGCACATGTGCAAGGCAGCAATGCAATCATCGATCAATGTGCTAGCCAGAAAGAGGAGACTGTCGCAGAGAAGCTGTTCCAACGTCAACTCAAATTCGTCACTGTCAGTCTCCTAAGTCTCGGATTGATCGATCAGCCGTTCCCTCTCGAACAACTGAAAGTTGCTAACATTGGACAAACCAGTTATGTGATGCCGTGGGGAGGCGCAAGGCTGCCACTCTCTACAACGTGCTGACTTCGCGAAATCGCTCAGCACAGGGCTCGGCAGAGCTTGAGCCGATTGATGAGCTGACTGACATCCTAGCCGAATGCTCCACTCTTATAGAACAAGTAGACGGCTTCATCGAGCAAGCACTTGAAGGCCCGCAAGGTGATAAAAAGACTGGTGAAAAGTTGCTGCGCTCTTGCCTATCACTGGAAGAAAAGCTCCACCGCGCATGTCTCAAGATGCAGGCGAAACTTGGAACGCCATCAACTTTCCCTCATGGCGCCCCCTTGCGAGAAGATTTTAGAGCATATCTCGCCACCGGTTTATTCTCCGACGCCTTTCACTTTGCTTCTTTGCCCTGCGCCGAATCGCACCTCGTTTATTGGGCCACTCTAATACTACTGTATCCGCTAGTTGATCAGCTTCTCGACGTTACACCTTCCCCGTCTTGTGCCACCCATTTTCAGACGAACAAGGTTTCTTCACTGAGCTCTGGCGTGGCCACGGATTTCACAGCTCTGGCAGAGCACTATGCCGACCAGGTCTGCCGTTCAGTCATGTACTGTACACAGCCTGATATGAAGACCTTGGGCGCACAACATTTGCTTGCTCCTCTCAGCCAGTGCGCGCAGTTTTTCCAGGTCCAAGGATTAACGCAAAAGTACAAGTGGTGCCAGGGTGTGTTTATGCTCCTTGACACGCTAGGTCTGGGAATCGCCCCATTGCTGAAGGACATGATATGGCCCCAGTACCGTTCCGCTCAGTCACGTAGATCATTGTCGCCCGTGGAAGAGGTATCATAATGAGCCTTGCGGTCATTCAACACATCCCGTGCCAGGTAGCAAGACCCATTTGACCGCCATTAGATGACTACCAGTCACCCGCCGGCTTCATCGCCAAGTCGGATCAAGACTGGGCACAGAACAAGCGGTCGATGTGATTAACATGTCACTGCTTCTTGGTTTCTCCCCGAAACCAGTTGCGAGGTCGCTAGCAAAGTATGTCACCATAGGGTCTTCCTGCGCCCTGTGCTGAATACGTTGGAGCACCCGAGGCAGCCCAATTGGTTCAAGAGCCAGGAAAGGCTTGTTTCACGGCGACGCTGGTCCACCAGGCTAGGGGTACCCAAGAGCATGTTGCATCTTGCATAACGCAGCTATCATCAGGGTGCCACACCGCTGAGAGGCGGCGCTGTGTCACCTATAACTTAGTACTGGCGACATGCTCGCCGGCCAGTCAAGTAATCTACATTAGTACTCCATATCTAATAGTAGTGCCGAAGGATTACTTTCCCCTGTAGGGTAGAAGACCTGGAGCCAAGATGTCAAACCAGCGACAGATGATTGGTGGAGCCACGAGCAATTTGTCAGCAGAACTCGCCTGCCGTCACGTGCGCTCATTGCGTCAGAGGCCGGGCGGTCGGAAGAAAGCGTTGGAGTTTCCCATCTGGACGCTTTTCTTCGGTCAGGAACGAGACAGATACACGCCACTCACCTCTCTACGATCTCGACAATATGTCTGTCAGCTCGACTTCCGGAAACATGCTTAGGCGCACCCTCTTCGGCGTCCGATTGACGACGCAGCAACTGAGCGCCGCCGAGTGCTCCTCCCAGGTCGCCCGACCCGCGGTGTTTGGATCATACAGAAGTGTCCACCGTTCGGCTCGATTGCCCGCCATCACTGCCTCCGAGGCTCGTCGCCGGCCGACCTGGAAAGCTCATCAGCATTCGACCGTGCAGGCTCGTGTGAACGGGCCCTCGCCGTCGAGCAAGCGGACGATATTCATTCAGACGGAAAACACTCCGAACCCTGATGTAGGTTCCCGTAACACCAGCACGACAACCCGAACAAACATCTGACCTTGTATGCGAACTGGCAGGCATTGAAATTCATCCCTAACCATCGTGTCCTCCCCGAGGGCTTCCCGTCCACATTCCTCGAGTACCTGTCACCCCGCTCCACCCTCGCTGCTCCGCACCCCTCTCCCTTGGCAGCGAGCCTGCTCAACGTCGACGGTGTCACCTCGGTATTCTACGGACCTGATTTCATCACCGTGACCAAGGCGACCGACTCGAACTGGGCCCACATCAAGCCCGAGGTTTTCAGTCTCATCACCCAGGCCGTGACCTCGGGCGAGGCTATCGTGAACACCATTGCCAAGACCGGTGCTGAGCATGGACAGGAGGGCGGTGAGTCTGAGTCTCTGAGCTACGACGAGGAAGAAGACGAGGTCATTGGCATGATCAAGGAGCTTCTGGACACGAGAATCCGGCCGGCCATCCAGGAGGACGGTGGCGACATTGAGTTTCGGGGCTTCGAAAACGGTATTGTCTTGCTCAAGCTGCGTGGAGCTTGCCGGACTTGCGATTCGAGTACCGTGACGCTGCGCAATGGTATTGAATCTATGCTGATGCACTACGTGAGTACCACTCCCTGTACCTTGGGATTGGAGTGTGACTAATTGTATACAGATCGAGGAGGTCCAAGGAGTGGAGCAAGTTCTGGACCAGGAAGAGGAGATCTCGATGCACGAGTTCGCCAAGTTCGAGGAAAAGCTGCGCCAGCAGAAGGGCGCTGCTGCCACTGCGTCGACGGGTGGCAAGGGCACGTTGGATTCGGCTCCTTAATTGAATCGCTTTTTCACTTGTATTCTATGTTTCACTCACCTTGGATATACCGCTTTTGCGTCACGAATTATAGAAATTTGGTTCCAAAGTCTTTAGTCTACATTCAATCTAATGTTCGTCCACGGCATCAGCCCCAAGAAAAATCCACTTAAATCCCATCGTCATCACCTACCCCCCATAATCAATTCCCATCGTCCCAAATCAACCCACTAACAATGATCGACACTGCACGCCCGGACCGGAGCCCGGAGTCCTCTGTGTCTCCCTCCAAGTCGGGCTATTCCTCCGAAAGAGCGAGAACGGCGAAAGCCGGAGGAGCACACTGCCACACTGCCACCTCTTAGCGGCTAGCGGCGGGACGGGCAGATATCGGGAGGTGGAGGTACCCCATTTAATTTTACAGGTGGTACTTTGATCTTGGAGGGTTAGTCAATGGTCATACTAGATACTATTCGTATCTAATTGATGTGTGAGGTAGTAATCGCCTATCTAGACTCTGGCTGGGAAATACCTGATGGTAAGTATAAAGTACTAGTGAGTGTGGTTGGTTGATTTCGTTCTGGGCGGGGTGTCTGGGGTGATATACTGATACTACTAGTAGTAGTATATATGTTGTCTTGGGCGGTGGGGAATCTAATACTAAAATAAAAGAGTGACCATACGTGTTCTTCAGGCGCTAGTTGTCCGGGGGGGGGGGGGGGGGAAGAACTAAGTACTACTACTTCTAAATACATACCATCTCCTTTTCACTACAGTAAGTATGTAAAAAATATGTGATATCTGAGGAGAATGACCCATTTGAGTGCTTGAATGAACCATTTCATCATGGAACAAACTACTACTATATGGAAATCTCGTGGCTGGGTGTATGCGAGAAGATGTCTAGTACTAGTATAAGTCGTCCTTCCTGATATTGTATTTTGTGTCATACATCTGCTGGAGTATAACTTGGAACTCAGCAGATGTAGTACCTTCGGCCCCAGCCTCCACCAACCTAATCGCAACACTATCCAGATGATGAAAAGCGGCGAAGTATAAGAACTAAAAACCTTACGGGTAGGTTAAAGCCCAATGATGAGAGGGTGGATTGTTTGCTATAGAAGCAGCTGAGCCACAATACTATCACTTGGAGAGGACTTAAGAAGAACATTGTGCTGGGTACTGGTTGGAGATGTGGCGCTAGGCCGCTTCTAGAATGGGAGGCATCACTGGCAGCCTCGATCCAGGCGCTGCATCTTCTTTATCTGCTCTTGATATTTAGGTGAATGGGGTGGTACTATAGTCCTGGAGATTATAAAAACTGGCTGGTGTCCCGGATCAAGAGGGGGATGTGCGATAATTAGAGTCGATTTATTCACTTACCTTTGAGATATACTCTATCCATATCTATACCTCGGTTTCTTGCCTTTCATAGAAAGCTGTCAAGATACAATGGAATACTTGCCGGTTGGTGCGGGAGAATTCCATCATGAACTGCCGCCAGAGTATAGTGAAGTCGATCCTGCGCGAGATACGCAGCAATCATACTCCGGGATCCCTTATATATCGCAGTCGTCCAATCCACAAGGCAGAAGGGCGCCAGTCTCACTCCGCTTCAGAGCTTATTGTAATTCCACATATGTCGTTCCTAGTTCACCTTAAGTCTTGCGGAGAAGCTGACAAACTGGTACGAGTCTAGCAAAGCCTTTCGCAGTATCTTTTACAGTCCGTTCATGCGAGCTTACAGCCCTGCGCTCGCAGATGCTGGAATAATTAAGGATGAGTTCCTCTCCTTTATTGACGGACTCAACGAAGCCTTCATCGCTAGCCCCATCCTCCAGGCAACCAGGATGGTTGGTGGCATTCTGTCTATGATACCATTTTCTACTGTCCAGTTGACTGGTATCGGTGTGTAGGTCGCGTTAGGCTCCAGCAGTGTGACCATCTCGTACGGTCGCACGCGGGGCTACATCCAGGCGGCGAACGCGGAACTGTTTGCGCCCAGGGGCCTGCACTGTACTATACTGAGCACCAAGGAGTTGATGGCCAAAGTGGACTTGAACGAGGAACAGCATACGCGCGTTCTGTCCTCCTCATTGTCGCATGCCGACGCTCAAAATGTGGATGATCTGGACGAGATCGACTCGAGACGCGTCGTGCAGCTGCAAGAGGAATATGGAGGGGAAGCTCCAGTATCTAGGATAATGGCTGTTGATCCTAGGCTCCAGAGATTGAAGGCGCTGGAGGGCTTTTGGCTCCATTACAGTTTGACGGTCTGCCTGATCGCGTGGTACAAACTAACTTGCTGAAACGAATGAATGCTTCGTTTGCAGGGAAGCAGGAGGCCAAACAAATCAGGAAGCTCGACAGAAAGCGACACAAAGCTTGCAAGCAAAGACAAAACAAGGCCACAGGTGTGGGAAAAAAAGAGCAGCGGCACTATGAAAAAGCATCTGCCAAGATCGAGATAAAGTGCAGTACCAAGCTGCCGAAAAACTGTACATTCATCCGGCAAAGCACGCCAGGATGGAGAATGAGCCAGACATGGAGATGCGGGGATTGCAGCACAAGATGGAGAAAGCATGCCGTGATCGGGATAAGGAGGTCGGAGAGAAACTGAAACAGGAAGACGACGAATGGGCGAAGGTCGAGGCCAAAGAGAGACGAACTACAAGAAAGGTCCGATGGGTGATGGTCGCCAGTCAGGAGCAGGAGGAGGACAACCGGACGACGAGATACAGGACGAGTCGAACAAGTAACGTGGGGATACAGACAGTATTAATGAGCCATGATCTTTCTTCCAACCCCTCCCCAGTCGATGGTTTGCACAGTGCAGGGGCCACAGCCCGATACTAGATCCCCCCGCATTTCATCGAAGGAATCGGCAGCCAGCATTCGAACTGGAAGGGGCTGGACTTGCTCTAGGCTCGAGATATTCTGGATAAGGAGGCTGCAAGATCGGACCCGACATGACGCAACCTTATCAATGAGATTTATCGTGAGGTATCTAACTAAGGTCCCTGACAGACCGCATTCAGCCAGAATGACTGAAGTGTCAGTCTTGCTTCTGGTATGTTCTTTGAGACACAAAGAGCCACGGTGCCCCCCCCTATCTGAGTGGTAACTACTAGTACGGAGTAGTATGCACTTACATACGGTGTACCTACCTAGTAGTACATTGGTTGGGAGGGGGTAATGCACTCCGCTGTGGCTGTAGCCCAATCGGACATTCAGACAAGTCAGATGAGGGAAGCCCCGAGACTTGCATTCCCGCTAATCATGTCGGTCCCTGTAGCGCCAACTCCAGACTCCAGAGTGATCCGTGGGCCGGGGTTGAAGCCTCATCGCTTACGAGGGGCTGGGAGAAGGGCCCAACGGCCCCGACCAGGGCTGGCCTCGCTCCCGGTCCCGTGGATTTTGGCCTCTTACTCCCGAACATTCCATGCGCGGAATCCGAGGGAAATTCTGGAGCGGTCTCTAGGTGGGAAGAAAATCCTAGGGAGGAATGAAGGAACCAGCTGGGAAGGTGTGACGCGATTGACGGTCGAAGTCAGTCAGGACAGGCGAGAACTGAGAGAAAAATAGGGTTGGCTGGCAACCGAACGCGGGAAAGCTCTCTCCGCAATTTCCAACGGAGACGATCCTGCAACAGGAATGGGCCACACGGACGAGTGGGAATCGATGGGATCGTCATCCCTTACCTCCGACTTATCTAGTCGGGGCTTCCCCCGCAATCACCAGGTGCATGACTGCCGTCAAGGAGGGAAGTAGTCCTTCGTAGTCTAGTAGAGTCCCGCGGGAGGGGAAGGAGAAGGAGGAAGAGGAGGAGGAGGAGTAAGTCCTTGGTCGACCGGGATAAGAGGGGCGCATGCAAGGCCCATGTATGGGAGGTCATCATTATCATTGACAATGGTCAACCCTCAACATAGTTAGTTAGTAGTACTTTAGCCCGGGGGAACTGCAAGGCAACAAGGTTGATTCGCGTTGATTTGACACTCGCCCAGAATTGCCCCGTGTAACCTCACGCCAGTATGACGTTGACGAATCCCTAGTGCGGAATGACACAAAGAACTTTCATCCCGTAAATATGCGTGAAAGAAAGGGTAAATCCGATCATGATGAATGGATCAGGAAAAAGAAAATAATAATAATTCACACTGAGCAGAAGAATTTTTTTCTTCTCTTAATGCCCCGCATACTCTGTACTATGTAACGACATGGCACTGTAGTTATTGTTACTCTACTGCTCATTTTTGCACCCTGGATGTTGGAGACTGGTTCTACCTAGCAAGCGTGAAGAGATTCATAATAATAATTCTCTTCATATTTTCGATTGCATGTCGCATGATCGGGGACCTAGGAAGGGGGTTTCTGGTTGGGAGTGTTGCGGCCGTGAAATCCCTCCAATTCCCTTCAATTCCAAACTCCTTTCATCAGATCCAATTTGCCCGTTTCAAGCCTCCACAACCCCAGCGCGGGTTGGATCAGGCGCTTCCTCAGCAGGATTTTCCCCCAGGGCCCGGCCAGATAGGGTTTCAACGGCAGCGTTTCCCAGGTTCGCTCTGTAGCTGCCTTCGGTCGATACTTAGTTGGCTTTGTACCTGATAGAGACGGTCTCTCAGCTCTGGAGCTTCCCCCCGAAAGCCCCGCTTCAGGGTGTAGGCCAAAAGGCGCGAATCCGGCGATGCTGAGAGGGCGACCGGGGCATTTTGCCCAGGCCAGTCAAAAGCGCGGAGGATCTTCTCCAGCGAGGCCCGCCCGGCCCACTCACGGGCGTTCCATCCACGGCCGACCGACCGGTTCTTGCCCTCGTCTTGCTCCTGGTCGCCTGCTGCCTGTCATACTGCTACTACTCCCATCCCTCCCTCCTCCTCTACGCGAGTACTCTCTCTCCCTCCCTCTTCCCTCTCTCCCTCAGCTTCTCTTTACCACAACCAAACCCCCCCCCCTCCCCCCCCTTTTCCCTTTCCCTCCCACCCCCCGTAAACTGGGCGTCAGACTGAAAGGATGCATAAGACGGTCCGACGTCTCGAACCCATTGCCCCTCGTTCTCACCGACCGAGCCTAGGATCCTTCCCCTCTTGCGGCCTATGGTTCCATGCGGTATCTAGACTCACGTAGATTTCTTACCCCGCCTTGGAGCGATAAATTGATCCTATGCTCCAGGTACGTAGTCGCCCCCCTTAGCCGTGGTTAGTGTGGATGGAGGGAAAAGGTACCGGGCCACGATCGATCGCTGTACTTCACGGGGCAGGAAATTAAAATATTACATACATTTTCAATATTAATATTGGGCCATTGGCCGCTGGAAGGGGACCAAGATAAAAAGAATCAAGACCACTCCCCAGTCCCCAGTCCTGATCTAACTTGCTCGGTCATAGTTCCCTTGACCACGCTTCTTTTCTCACTTCTCACTTCTCACTTGCGCCACTGCAGCTCGGTGCTCCGACCCGTGGCTCGTCGTCCTCCTCCTTTCGTCGCTCGTCCCAGTGGCCTGAGGTCGACCTTTAGCTGAGAGCTACCTCCCTTAGCTAGCTTGCATTATTATCCTACGCAACTTACGACTGTACAACCTCTTAACCTCTTTCTTCTCTTTCCCTCCTACCGTCTGCTTCTTCTCTCCGTCCTTTCCATCTTCTTTCCTCTACAATTCCTCGTACTTCCTTATTCCTCCTCCGCCGTTCCTCCTGACTATTGCTTTTCGCCCATTTTCTTGTTCCCTTTTATCGCCCCTTGACCCTCGTCGATAAGGCTTGCGATCACACCACACCACCCACACACCACTTCCCCAATCCGAAGATCGTCATTGATCCAGCAACGTTGCAGAAGCCACGCTGCCGCTCCTGTCTCTGCGACCTGCGACGTTCAACGCTCCGCACTCACACATACACACAACACCCTCCTCATTATAGCGCCATACCGGGATTGGAATAATCAAAAGGGGCCTGTTCACTACCAAACCACCACATCTTTCGCTCTGGTCGGGTCGCAGAATAATTTCTCGCCTTCGACGATTCTCCCGTTCCCCTTGCTGCTGTGATCGTCGCTCGTCCGTCTCAAGATGCGCTGCTCTTGAGGAGGATCTGCCCATAGTTACTGGAGCCAGTTTGCCTGCCACCGTTATCCGTCGATGGTCACACTACCATTTCCCCATACCGCGCATTTATTGATCCCCTCCATCGCGACTCGAGATCTAGTGAGATCATAGGTATTCTGGAGCGACGTGCCGAAGAATACACATTCGCATCGCAAAAAAATAAAGAAAAAAGAAAATAAGAAAATACAGGATAAAGGTCAAAAAAAGAAGCCGGTGTTGGTTTGGTGGAAACCCTCCTCTAGGCCGACCTGCCTCGATTCCTTCGCCTTACGAATAGTCGCAAAGCGCCATCTTACACGATACCTTCTTTCTTTAGATCGAAGCCTGGTCGCTTCGCCTAGGGCGCATTTCCCCGCTACAACTGGGACGGGTTCTATCATCGGGTTGACTACCTGTGTGTTTTATGTTGGATAGACGGTACAAAAAGTTTCGTTTTGTTCCTCATTAGATTGGTAAGTACACGGTGCTGGATGCCCAGTTGCGCTCGCCCAGGACACTTGCTGATTAAAGAGGGATGCGCCAGTAGACGCGATCACGACTTTCTGCGATTTCTACTTGTCTGGGACGGTCGGCGATACCCAAGTTTCTATTCCGGTTCCTGGTCTGATCCGAATTTGTACTTTTTTCTTATTTTCCCCAAGGTACGTCTATCTGTGTTGAATGTCTGTTGTACGCTTCGCGTCGTTGGTCATTGCCCTCCCCCCCGCAATTTCCCCGCGTACTCCTATCTGCGTGGATTCTGGAGTCTTTTGTCACCCCCACTGGCTGGGATCCAGTGAAATGGGCAGCGAATGGATCGGTCAGCTCTGTTTGCCTGATAGAGTTCCAGGTCCAGAGGTTCTCCGAGGAGTATTTCCCCGGGGAGGAGTCGCTGAATCGGGGCAGACCCTGCGAAATCCAGGCATGAGAATGGTATGATCCCGTTGGGGAGCATGTGAAACGGGGGTTCTGCTGGTTTCTGGTGCTCTGTCCCGCGAGTCATATGATCCGGGGGGAGGCTTTCACAGGTTGGCACCTCCCAGGCCCATGGATGGTGGCTGTCCGTCTCGCCACCGACAGCTGCTGCCTTCCCAACTGACTCAGCCTACACGAGCTGCACCTGGGCCTCTCCTGGTTTCAATGCTACCTTTCCCCCGTTCCCCGGTTCATCCTCCTAGGCACTCCCCCTTCGGATTCTTATTTGATGCTCTTCTGTCCAGCTCTTGACTGCCCCAAGCCTCCTTGTCTCTTTGCCCCAGCGAGTATTACGCAGACTGGACTAACTAATCATGCGGCGAGCAAAAGCTTATACCTCTCGGAGATCAGCTTTATCTTTATTTCGAAAGAATCAGTATTTCCCTGCACCGTTTCTGAGCTACTATTAGAGTGTTTGGCTTCGTTGCATTTTTCGCCCATTTGATTTTTAATCTCAATAAGGTAGGTAGCTACCCACCGACTCCAGCTACAAGCATAGGTGGCTTGCCATGAGACACTGACTGGCTCCCAGTGAATTCTCCAGACCGTCCATTACATTGGCTGAGGGGTACCTGTTACACTGAACAAACCATTCACACTTTTAATCCCCCCCTGACGTCAGTGCTCCCTGTAAGTGAAACCACAGATTTGTTTTATATTCTTCTCTCGCAGGCACTCTCCACTTTTCTTTGCTTTTCCTTGCACAATCCTTTTATCTAACTTCACCCTGGTCTACCCTTCTTTCCCATCTCACTTCACATCCCACTGGCCCGTGGTTGCATGCTGGCGTGTCCATGTCATCGCTTTTTAGCATTCACTGACTTCCTTGTTATGACCAGTAAACTCTGCACCTTGCTAGGCGCCGTCTTTTCAGAGCCTAGTGGGTTCGGTCTACAGTCTCAACAGTCGCATTTTTTTTGCTTGAGATATACACCATGGCTGCGCCATCCAGCAGACCTTCGCAGGTGGCCAAGTCGGTTACTTCATCGACTCCGACCAGTAACGTGTCGGCCAGGCTAGAGAAAACTCATCCTGGTGTCCGTCGGTCCACACCTGACTCCGAGGCTTTGGCGTCCTCTGATGACGACGGCGATCATTCCCAGCAAATCGCCGCGTCTGCGAGTATGCCAGCCCCCAAACCTGCGCGCCGTACGTCATGGCTGAATGAAATCCCGGCTACGATCACCAGAAAAGCGTCGTTGACCACCAGTGGTCCCTTGTCGTCTGGCGCTTCCATCCCAAGCAGCCCTGCTACGGACCAGTCCGGATGGCCAAACACGAGTCCTGGGATCGGTAGCTCTATTGCCTGGAACCATGCAGGGAACAGTTCCTTTCCGTGGGGCACTGGTATCTGGAATACTGAGTCCCGGAAGGAGCCCCCACCTCGATTGGCGGAAATTGTTCCGTCCCCGACTATGTCCTCTGCGAGCAACTACTTTACGGAGGATTTGATGAGTCCCACGACTCGTACAACTGCGGGGGACTCGGCTATTCCATTCTCAATCCCACTACACCCTACTCCTAAAACCTATCGCTCGCAATCGTACTCGGTAGGTCAGTTAGACCCTGAATTCCTAAGCTTTATGGCGAACAAGTCCTCGACACCTTACTCTGGCGGTCGCCCCCGAAATGGTGGCCAATATTCGGCTTTACAGCATCGGTCGTCTCGACCTAGCCTTCTTGGTGAGCTGGGCCACGATCCCGCTACACTCGGACGTGTGCGTGAGGATGATGACGATGATGCTGGAAGCCCCGATGGTTCGGATGGTAGCTTTAGCAATTATGCAGCCAATCAAGCCCGGACCATTGAACAGCTCTCGAGGGAAAATGCTCTCTTACGCCAGGCAGCAGGACAGGTGGACAACACTATGAGGGATCGAGCCATGTCGTCTGCATCTGCAGCTAGTGGATATGCGATTGGCAGTGGCCTCCACAGCTTGCATCGCATTCGCGGCAGTGTCCCAGAGGAGACAGACTTAGCAGTGGAGGATCTTGATGAGGTTGGCGATATCCCTGGTTACAATAACATTCATAGCAGCGCACGAAGGAGACTCTCCGAGCATTCAGCAAACCTGGAGAAGCAGTTCGCTCCCATGACATCACTTGAAAACCGCGCCCTGGAGAACGTCCGCAAGGGTCATTGGCAGACTACCCTCGGCTTTGGTAGTATGGTGGATATTCCTCAGAGTCGACGCCACTCTTTTGCGGACATTCCTATCCGGCACGCTTCCGTCTCAGGAGAATCTCAGCCAGCCGCTAGTTCTAGGGCTGGAATGGGTGATAGAGAAGAGGATTATGCGAACACCGCCGATGGCCCTCTTTCTACTATCCAAGGCCAGAA
This sequence comes from Aspergillus carbonarius ITEM 5010, assembly GCA_001990825.1. Taxonomy (NCBI): domain Eukaryota; kingdom Fungi; phylum Ascomycota; class Eurotiomycetes; order Eurotiales; family Aspergillaceae; genus Aspergillus; species Aspergillus carbonarius. The sequence goes on from KV907497.1 coordinate 966,718, forward strand.
TCGTGAGTATCCACGTTTTCATGTGGCCCCTCGTCCCGAGGAACATGAAATGGAAACGGAGTATTTACGAGCTCGTCGATTTGCAGAAGCCTATTTTGCTCGTGATCCAGCTCTCCGCGCCGCCGACGGCCCCTCCCCGGTGGCTACGTCCTTCCACCAAGCGTATACGTTGCCAAATGCCTACGGTCGTCACCAACCCGGCCTCGCACATCCGCACCAGAACCAGCTATTGTATATCGTGACGTTCAAATGTCACCGAGCGGATGTCTTTTACATCCAGGAAGACACTGGTCTCCAGGTGAAACCCGGTGACCTCGTCATTGTCGAAGCGGACCGTGGCACGGACCTCGGCACTATACAGCACGCTAATGTGTCTATGCAAAGAGCTCGGGAGCTGAAACAACAGTATGCTGAGGAGCACTACAAGTGGTTGATGATGTTTTCCCGACAGGGTCAGAATGGCGCGGCTAATGTGGTGAATGCGTCCGGGGGTGTATCAGGGCTCAACAATAGGAGCGCCATTGGTGGTATGGGTCCGCATGGTCCGCATGGGATGCAGGATTCTGCTGCCGACATCAAGCCTAAACTAATCAAAAGACTTGCTCAAAATCATGAAATACTAACATTACGCGACAAGGAAGGAAACGAAGCGAAGGCTAAGCGGGTCTGTCAACAGAAAGTTTCAGAGCATCGGCTAAATATGGAGATTCTCGATGCCGAGTTTCAGATGTAAGTTCATCTCTTCCATTTAACCTAGCCATTCCCGTGCTAAACCATTCTCCAGGGACTGGAAGAAGCTCACCTTCTACTATTTTGCGGACTCGTACATCAATTTCAACTCTCTTGTGACCGATCTTTTCAAAATCTACAAAACCAGAATCTGGATGTCGGCTATCAATCCAGCGTCGTTTGTCACGCCCCCCAGTGCCGGCCTATCAGCTCCGAATCCTTTGGCCTACAGCCATGAGGCGCAAACGGATCGTTCACTCGATAACAGAATCTACAGTCATGCTCGTGAGGGCATGGACACTGGACGAGATGCTGGCGCCAACCAGATGGGCATGTTGCGCAACTCCTATACCGAGTCTTATCCAACCTTTGGCCAAGCCTCTCGACAGCCGGAGCCTGGACTTGGCGGGCTTGCTTCCGCGGACCCCTTTTCCTCTCCATACTCGCCGAACGGCTATGGTCCCTTAGACTCGGGATACGGGGACTATGGCGCTGGTACGGGCACCAGTGCTGGACCATCACGCCTACACACTGCCCCGACTGAATGGGTGGGTCGTTTTCAGGGGCTGTCGCTTAACTCTTGAGAATTGCCGTGTGGTTTCTTTGTACAAATTGATGCCTACTGCTGTACATCGGAAACAGCTGCTTCCCGTCGCTCACTTCTGCCGCTATGCAAATCTTATATTTATGTCTTGCTCACGCCCAAGACCACCCACCCCGCTTCCATGTATCCAGGTTCCACTTTCCTTACTGCGTTCCTCGTTTTATTTCTCTCTCTCTTTTTTTTTTTTCTTCTACATCCCTCTTTCCTAATGTGTCCTTTTCAAGAGATTAGAAATCATGTGCAACGGATCAAAAAGAAAGACTTATGACCTGTCGTTAGTGCTGATACCTAATAATAGACTCAGCTTTGATGGTCTGAGGGCTTGGGCATATTCGGCTCTCGGGCTACGCTGTGAGCAATCAGAACAATGTGAATTCTTTGAATCAGTTTTCTTCTCTCCATACCAAAGGTGTACTTTCTCGTTGTCTAGTTGGTCCTGCGCTCCACTCAGTATTAGTAGCTGTGGATAGCCACTTCGGAGCCTGTCAACACGGTGGCTTTGCCTTTCCTAGGCCCTCCTTTCCGTCCACGTTGAATCCTCGCACTTCCATGCATTGGTAGTGGATAGTTTGAATCCCTTTGTCTTGGATGGGGTAGGATGGCAACGTAGATATGGTTTCCGGAATAGAAAGGGTTTTGCGCCTACCTACACCTATCACAGGATGCCATAAGATGGGTCCAATCATTCGTGGTCGATAGACGGCTGTGGCTGTCCAGGACCCTCAGCCGTGGAGGCTGATGTTATTGCCTTGTCGCCTTAGAGTTACGGCAAAAAAAAAAAAAAACGGAAGGAGAAGGCGGTAGGTGACAGACACCTCAGGCCGAAACGGAGAGAAATAGATGGGTCTGATTGGTGAATGTGGGGGCTCGCCTAATTTTCTAGCGTCCCACACACAAGGTCGTTGAAGAGACTATCTTGCTCCTTCAACTTTTCAGCTGTGACAACCGACGACAATCGACGACCAGCCACGCCGACAAGGTACGTTTGCTGCACCACTCCCGCCATCATTCTCGCCGCGACAGAACGAATTTCTCTGAAGCATCGAAAACACCGTGATTTTCGGAAACTGACATTTCGATTGCCGTCCAGATGGGTGCCCTCAAGTACGTGGAAGAGATCCAGAAGAAGAAGCAGTCCGACGTGATTCGCTTCCTGCTGCGTGTCCGTTGCTGGGAGGTGAGAATTCCCCTCCAATTTGCGATCGCTTAACATCCCGCCGGGGGCTCGTGTAGTTTGCCATAGGATACCTTCTTTATGAGAATTGGTGTTACTGGGCGGCTCGAAACGACTTTTTCGCCGGCGGATGGATGTGGCACAACAGAGAGACTCTTGCCTCTAGAGGCCTCATGTGTCTTGCTATACACTCGTTGAACTTTGCTGAGAGTGCATCAATATAGCTCCGTCAGCTGAACGCTATCCACCGTGCTTCCCGCCCCTCTCGCCCCGACAAGGCTCGTCGTCTCGGCTACAAGGCCAAGCAGGGCTATGTTGTCTACCGTATCCGTGTGAGACGCGGTGGCCGTAAGAGGCCCGCTCCCAAGGGTGCCACCTACGGTATGCAGATTCCTCTTCCCCGAAAACACAAAAACAGACGCCGCTTTGCGACGAGCCCGAATCAGGATTGGGGCTAATTCATATGCACCTACAGGCAAGCCCACCAACATGGGTATCAACCAGCTCAAGTACCAGCGCGCCCTCCGTGCCACCGCTGAGGAGCGTGTCGGCCGCCGCTGCGCCAACCTGCGTGTCCTGAACTCCTACTGGATCAACCAGGACTCCACCTACAAGTACTTCGAGGTTATCCTCGTCGACCCCCAGCACAAGGCTATCCGCCGCGATGCTCGCATCAACTGGATCTGCAATGCTGTGCACAAGGTTCGTTTGGGCTGCCCTTGGGCATCCTCGGCCCGTTCCTTGAGTCCTATTATACTGACCTGGAATGCGTTCTCTAGCACCGCGAGGCTCGTGGTCTCACCGCCACTGGCAAGAAGTCCCGTGGTATCAACAAGGGCCACCGCTACAACAACACCCGCTCTGGCCGCCGCCACACCTGGAAGCGCCAGAACACCCAGAGCTACTGGCGTTACCGTTAAATGTAGATGGGGTGTCGAAGGGGGTTGTTGGTTATGGGAAAAATTTGATCTTGTGGATGTCTCTATTTCGATCAAAACTCGCATCTACGGGTCTATCCTTGAACTGCTGGGGTGCGAGCATAATGCAACAGATCTTCTGGATCGGATGTTAGCCAAAATACCTTTTTCATTTTCTCGGTTCAACTGTATTGTTCACCACCTAACGAAGTATGACGACCTTTTTTGCCTTTCCAACGATCTGCAGCTTGTAGGGGCGTAGCCAGGGTCCGGGAAGAGGGTCTCGTATATGGAGTAGGTACTGTGTAGCATGTAGACCGGTTTTTGCCTTTGTAGATCAGTGCCTGGTTTCAAGGCGTGCCATCCGTGGGAAGGCCGGCGCTACTGCTCGTCCTAGTGTACTCCGGAGTATGATTAGCGTCCCTGTCTGAGAACCTGGGTCCTGAGTGGTGATGTCTGGATGGCAGGAGCCCCAAGCCCACCGAAGTCTTAGACCCGACCAGTACCATGAGAGTCGCTGGTTGCAAGCCAGCAAGATGGAGCCAACATTGATAAAAATAGCAGCGCTGGCGTCTCCCAGTGAAACCCCGTTCAGGTGCCCGACGTTGCCTTGATCCCACCGCGCGGCCAATTCGGCTCCGTGGTTCGTCCACCGCCGCCAAGAGGGGGGCAGCAACTCCCTTCTGGCCTCAGGCACCCAAGTCTCGTGCGCCCATCGCCGGCCATTCATGGCAGGCGCATCGTCTTGCGACTTCCCCCTCAGGTGGGATCCAACCCACTTTCTCCATCCCTCGTTCTCCTCCCTGTCTGACGTCTTTCCTTCCTTCCTTCCTTCCTTCCTTCCTTCCTTCCTTCCCGTCCCCAGTCGTGCTTCTTTCCGGTTTGGCTCCAGGGGCTCTTCCTCTCCTCGCCCACGTCCATGTCCACGTTACATCCCATCCCTCCTCACGTTACATAGTTCCCCCCCCCCTCCCCTCGACCTTACTCATCACTTGCTTCTACAATTAGCTACGCAATTTCTTTCTCGAGCTACTCAGACCTACTGTCAAGCTACCACTTCACTCCCCTCCCGAGCACCTTCTCTCACTGCTGCCGCGAGTCACTTCCGCCACTCCCCCTGCTTGTTGCAAATCAATCCTCCCGGCTTCTAACCACGTCTTTCGTTATACATCTTCCGCTGGATCCACGCTGTGCAACACCACGCCGCTCCAGACATCAAGTCAATCGATTTACCGAAAGCTTAATACAACCAATGTGCCCATATGCCGTCACGGTCCCCATATAACCCGTCCCATCCTCCGACGTCCGCCTCTCCGTCCGGCCATATCCATCCTGCTGCGATCCCTTTCCCGGCAGAGGGAAACTCGCCCTATCGAATTTTACAAGATGCTCCAGGCCAAGCTTCCATGACTGGGAACCCAGCCACATCGCCTCCGCATCGTCGGGGACATTCTCGTTCCATCAGTCATCCGTTCCCCTCACCCTTCGGTGGAATCGCTAAACGGCGCAATCGGTCGATCTCAAAAAAAGATAACTTTTTGTTCGATTCTGATGATGAAGATGATGATGAGGTTACGTATCTACCGGATCCTCACTCTTCCAGCCCTCGTAAGGGGCCCCCGCGTCCGACCCCGGCCGAAGAGATGACCTCGGGGAAATGCATGGTTTGCAATAGCACGGTGCGTTGGCTGCGAAGTCTCAAGGTTTTCCGGTGCACAGAATGTTTGACTGTGAATGACTTGGAGCCATATGTGGACTCGGACAATGCTGGCAGTCATGGCATTTCAGGGAATGATGGGAAAGCACCCATTCCAGTGGTGCCCAGAAAAGGTATTCCACACACTGGTTTTGTCTATTTTAAAACTGGTGAACTGACGTCACTTAGCTATTCCACTTTCTGTCGAGCGAACAAAGACTATCCTAGACGAATGCCTATCCAAGTACCTCCAACAACTCCTCGATACTCCACAGCAGCAAAACCCATCTCTCGAGACCTACAGTGGAAAGCGCTTGGAGATCACGCAGGATGAGAATCTGTCGCAGTCCCCGAACCAGTCGTCTGGGTATTTGTCCGAACCTCGGCAGCCAGTGGACCCACGGGGCCGTAGCTCTTCTACGTCCAGTAAGCCCGTGAAGCCGGATACAATGGGCGGGATTCCGAACTACTCTAAGCCTAATCTGACGCCTTCTTATGCTCATGGGGAAAGGAAGGGCTCCCAGATGAGAAGTAGGGATGCTCAAAACACGCCGAGGCGTGATCATTCGCCTCGGAATGCTACACCATTAAACGGCTCGGATGCTAAGATCCCCACCCGTCGTCCGTACATCTTCAGGTCGCTCGAGGAATATATCATCACCTCATTCAAAGGCTGTGACTGCTTAAATAGCTCCTTCACTACCGTACAGCCGACATCGCAAACTGCCGATCACAGCAGCCCGCCGAAGCAGAAAGCGGAACCCAGTTCTGCACAAGCCCCCAGCCAGGTAGCATTCGAGCCAGATCCAAAGCTGCTGCTTCTGGGAGATATTGCAGAAAACTCATCTTGGTGGATGAACGAAGTCGAACAGATTAGTAGCACTCATCCGTCGCGTTCGAAAGAGCGCCGAGAGAAGTCCTCGAGTTCGTCTAGACCCGTCTCCTCCCGAAGCCCTCGGATCAATTGGGCAGAACTTGCACAGTGGCACAACATGATCATGATGGCAGGGACATCGTGGGTCGAGCTTTGGTCAACGATGAAGCCCCTCGAGATGAAGAAAGAAGATGACGTCCTTAGGGCTCAAAAATGGGACACCATCGACCTCGCCATGGTCGACCGAGAGATCACTGAATCACGGTTGCATTTGCACCGAACGCTCTTGAAGGCCACAGAGAACCTCCTGAAACGGCCCAGGCGGCCTTTGAAAAAGCCCGAGGATATCCGGTTTCTGCTGATGCTACTGACAAACCCATTGATCCATCCGTCCAGCCCAGCTCTGGCGGCTTACACTTTATCGCCTTCAGCGGCCCGTAGTGACCGGAGGCCTTCTTATCCGAAAGATGGCATTTCAGGACCAGCACCTCGTGATCTGAAGCCACCTCCGAAACTCCGTAGTAGCGGTCCAGGGCATCATTTTGGCATTATCAAGCGGATAATGGGATTGTTGGCTAACTTGCCGAATGACTGCCATCATTACCTGGTTTCTTGGTTTTCGCGTTTCTCGGCTGGGCAATTCGAGAAGATCGTCGACCTTGCCGGTAGCTTCGTTACCCATCGTTTAGCACGCCAGCATGGTCGGAAACGCAGCGAGTCGGCGCAGCACGACGATAGTTTGGTTCCTAGCTTTTCCAGCGCCGCCGGCAATACTCCGGCCGAGCTGCATGCTGCCATCAACGGCAGGAGCCCCAATAAAACCGCGAATGAAAAGCGCGACCGGCCCGTGGTCTATACTGATGACTGGCAGGTTCGAGCGGCGGCCCGCGTGATGTCGTTGCTCTTCACGGCTAACAACGCGAACGTTACTCGCAAGCCGGATGGCATCCTCGGCCAAGATACGGGCTCTGTGGGCAAATCTCAAGCCAGTCGACGGGGGCATATGATTCCGATCAGTTCCTTCTACAATACCCTGCTGGACTATTCCGACCTCGTGGCCGATTTTGAGGCCTGGGAATCGAAGACGACGAAATTCTCTTTCTGTCAATATCCGTTCTTCCTGAGCATCTGGGCTAAGATCCATATTCTCGAACACGATGCCCGCCGTCAGATGGAGGTCAAGGCCCGCGAGGCATTCTTCAACAGTATCATGAGTCGGACAGCGATCAGCCAGTACCTCGTACTGAAGGTGCGGCGCGACTGTTTGGTCGAAGACAGCCTCCGTGGGGTCAGTGAAGTGGTCGGCTCTAGCCAAGAGGAAATCAAGAAGGGGCTTCGAATCGAGTTCTTGGGCGAGGAGGGCGTTGATGCAGGAGGTCTTCGTAAAGAATGGTTTTTGCTGCTGGTCCGGGAAATTTTTGATCCTCATCACGGTAGGTGGATGTTCTTTATGCGACCCCAACACCCTATCGACCAGGCGGCTGATGTCTTACAGGGCTATTCATCTACGATGATGACTCGCGGTATTGTTATTTCAACCCATACTGCTTTGAGTCATCGGAGCAATTCTTCCTGGTCGGAGTGCTACTGGGGCTTGCCATCTATAACTCCACAATTCTCGACATTGCTCTGCCCCCTTTCGCATTCAAGAAGCTCCTAGCTGCGGCGCCGCTGTCGTCGATCACGCGGCCCACGTACAAATGCAGCCTGGATGATCTGGCCGAACTCCGACCCGCGCTTGCCAAGGGTCTCCGGGCTCTTTTGGAGTTCGAAGGGGACGTTACGGATACGTTCTGCTACGACTTTGTCGCGCAAGTAGATCGATATGGCGAGGTGGTGCCGGTGCCTCTCTGCGCCGGGGGCGAGAAGCGGCCGGTGACAAATGCCAATCGCCGCGAGTTTGTGGATCTGTACGTGCACTATCTGCTGGACACGGCGGTCACGCGGCAATTCGAGCCGTTCAAACGGGGGTTCTTCACAGTGTGCGGGGGCAATGCGCTTTCTCTTTTCCGTCCGGAAGAAATCGAGCTCCTGGTGCGCGGCTCGGACGAGCCGCTGGATGTGGCGTCCCTACGGGCGGTTGCCACGTATGACAACTGGTCCAATGCGCGGCCGGAGACGGAGCCGGTGGTGCGGTGGTTCTGGGACTTTTTTGAGCAGACACAGCCTCAGGCGCAGCGGAAGATCCTATCGTTTGTAACGGGGAGTGATAGGATCCCGGCCATGGGGGCGACGAGCCTCTCGATCCGGCTGGTGTGTCTTGGGGTCGACTCGAGCCGGTTCCCGACGGCGCGGACATGCTTCAACCAGCTGGGACTGTATCGGTATGAGACGCGGGAGAGGCTGGAGCAGGTGCTATGGGATGCAGTGCTGAACAGCGAAGGATTTGGGCTGAAGTAGACAGGGAGCAGGACTCCCGGGTTCGATTCGTGGGACGCGCCAGGACAGTCTCAGTGGCGTCTTGGGGGCATTACCGGAATTATGGGCATTATAGGCATTAGCACTAGTCATTCTTGTGGGGGTTGGGCGTTTTTGTTTTCTACCAGGTCTGTGGCGCTGGGGGAACCCTTAGGGAGTGCATCTGGGGGAGAAGAAGCCTGCATCCGTGGCCGGGGTCCCAATGGACGGTGTAGGTTTGACAAAGAGTCGATACGAGATGGCACCGGCGGTCATGGGACTGTGCCGACCAAGACAGCCAGCGAGCCGGACCGGAGCTGTGGCCGTGGCAGACTGGCGGGGTCGGGCAAGAGCCAGGGCCTCGGACCGAGAATGTACATAGCAGTACATAGCAGAGACGCCCGAGGACAGACGGGCCCGATAGAAGTCGATAGGTCGCGTTGCGAGGCCGAATGCAAGCGGCAATTCCTCGAGTGGTGCATGATGGTCGCAATTTGACAAGGGCAGGAGGCCAGTAGGCTGTCGGACTGTCCACTAGCATGGTAAAGAGGCGCATTCCGACGCGCTAGTCGCCCCGTTAGCGGGTGGGGCAGCGGTGAGTTTGTTTGGCCTTGCTGGAAGTCTCTAGATAGTGCGTCGGTTGTTAGAAGATACGGAGTAGAATGAGATCGAACGCGATCCTTCCCATCCGATGCACCTCGGCCCAACCGCGATGAAGTCACCCCCGCTACCCCTCTACGTGATACCTAGTCGTCCGACTGGGTAAGGGCAGCCATCATGAACCACCAGGAACCACCATCAGGGACCAGCCAGCCCGCCGGTCGGGTACCTGGCCCGTCTACCCATACCTAGTCCCAGTCTAATTCAGCCAAGGCAGGCCGGGCGAGTGGGGGATGAATGAAGTCATGCGGATCGAGGCTATGACGGTGCCTTTTCAGTCTCAATCCCATGTCCGTAATTTCTGGTGGTTTCTGCGATGAAGTCATTGTCTTCTACCTGGCTGTGCTTGGCGTTTTGGAGTGGGTCCACTTTTGTTTCCTACTATTAGTCTGGTAGGTAGTAGGTAGTCTGTTAGTTTGCTAGCGGGGGGTTGATGATGGTTGCTGTTGGTGGTTGTTTTCGAAGTGAGTTTTGTTAGTGCTGCTGTGTATGCTGTACCTAACTGTATTGGATGTAGATGCAGGGAGGGGAAAAGGACGCAATCAGTAAGGTAGTAGGCTGGAAGTACTCCGGACAGTAGCAGTGATCCCATGGTCTCCTCGGCAGACAAATCAGACCACGTCCAGCCAACGCTTCCCCCGTTTCCGCTAGTATGGTCTGGGTTTAGGGCCGCTCGGTCCGCTCAATTGTACCCTTAGAACTTAGAAGTACCTAGGGGATTGAGGGATGAGAGATGAGGGGATCCATGCATGCATCGAGGGTTGGTTACGTATGGGTACGTAACGCGTTGGTGGGGGAGGTTGGGTGGGATTGGGTTGCTGGGGATGCCATGCGATGTGGGTGGATCGGATCAATCACCTATACGGTATAGGTATGAGCATGGACTCTTTGACTTCAGGAAGTCCGGCGGGCTGCAATCCGGACCCCTCGATGGCCGACATTGAAATAGCCTCGTCTTTCCCCCCGGTTGGGAGTTGTTTTTTTCTGTCTTCATCTTCATCTTCATCTCTCGAATACACTGCTCTCTCCTGCTGCTTCGCCGAAGTTATAGCTATCGCGCATAACTTGTTCTTCTTTCTTGTATGTCTTCTTCCTTTCCTTGTCTGTTTAGTTTGGATGTTAGGGTTGGGATTGGGGTTATGTGCTGACCTGTCGGTCTGTAGGATATCACATCACACATCACATCACCAACCATGGGTTCCACGCTTCCTCAGTCCATGAAGGCTCTTCGGTAGGTTGATCTCTTGTCGGTTTGGTCAGAGTGGATCACTGACCAGTGTAGGTATGAGAAGCCGGAGACGCACAGCATAGTCGATGTCCCTCTGCCCCAGCTCCGTGATAACGATGTCTTGGTATGTGGTCATCCCCCTGTGTCTATCCAGCCACCCACTAACAAGCCCCTAGATCAAGGTCAAGGCCTGCGGTGTCTGCGGAACCGATCTGCACATCCACGAGGGTGAATTCATCGCCAAGGTATGCATACCCTCCTCACTGTGGATCACATACATCCCAGACTAACCGAAGCAGTTCCCTCTCGTCCCCGGTCACGAAACCGTCGGCGTCGTCGCTGCCGTCGGCCCCAAGGTCAAGAACTTTAACATTGGCGATCGAGTCGTCGCTGACAACTCCGAGCTGTGCGGCGAGTGCTTCTACTGCCGTCGTGGTGATGAGCTGTTCTGCGAACACTTCGAGGCCCACGGTGTGACCATGAACGGCGGCTTCGCTGAATACTGCGCCTACCCTGCGGGCAGGGTTTTCAAGATCAAGAACCTCTCGGATGTGGATGCGACGCTGTTGGAGCCTGCTTCCTGCGCCGCTCATGGGTTGGACAAGATTGCCCCGAAGATGGGATCATCTGTGTTGCTGTTTGGTGCTGGGCCCACTGGTCTGGTAGGTTGTTCCCATCCGGTTGCATTGAACTTAGTTGGTGTTGGTGCTGACAGTCGCATATAGATCCTTGCCCAATTGCTCCGCCAATGCGGTGGCTGCCGCGTGGTGGTCGTCGCGCCGGAGGGTCTGAAGATGGACCTGGCCAAGTCCCTGGATGCGGGAGACGAATACGTCGCATTGTCGCGCCAGGACCCCAGCGCGCAGTTCCAGAAGCTGAAAGACGAGAACCCGTACGGATTTGACATTGTGGTCGAGGCTACCGGTAGCGTCAAGATCCTGGAAGACTCGATCAACTATGTACGGAGGGGTGGTAAGCTGGTCGTGTATGGTGTCTATGCCAACAAAGACCGCGTCTCATGGCCTCCGAGCAAGATCTGTAAGTTCCCCTGTGTTGGTGGCTTGATGAATGCGATGTGCTAATAAGACACAGTCGGCGATGAGATCACCATCCTGGGCAGCTTCTCCGAGGTGTACAAGTTCCCTGCTGCCATCGACTACCTGGACTCGGGTAAGGTCAAGGTCAAGGGCATTGTCAACAAGACGTTCAAGATTGATCAGTGGGAAGAGTGCTTGGAGGCGATGAAGAACAAGTCCGCCATCAAGGCGGCGATCACTTTCGATTAGATGGCTGGACCATGATCATAGTAGTGTATAATGAATGACGAATCAATATAGTATTATGAGATTTATGTGCTTGTTAGTAAAGGTCAGGGCTTGAATCGGTTTCCCAGAGGCACTTTCATTAGTGTTGGCAACGGTTCAACAGTATATAATACTAGGAATAAGAGGGGTGGAGGTGACGGGGACCCGGGGGATCACCTGGGGGCCACCAGGGTCCTTTGGCGAGGATGCATCATCGACGCGGCGGTTTATGATAGTTAATGCGAAGTTGAGGACCTTGAGAGATGTACACCCCAAGATGTGTAGGAAATCGCCTGGTTCAACCGGAGGAGAAGTTGAACCCAGGGATGAACGGACTGCTATCGATAAGCTCTCCCACGAAATCTTCTCCACTCAAGCTCCGTCACCACCAATTCCCCAGTCACAGTCGCACATATTCTACCTCTCCATTACACCTCCCTCTAACGCACCTGTAGTACCTTCCACCCATTGTCCAAAAACAATCAGAAGACTCCCATAGCAAAGCAAGATGGTCAAACCTCTAACCTTCAAAGGCGACAAGCCCAAGAAACGCAAGCACACGTCGGACTCCTCCGCACCCAAAAAGAAACCCACGCTCACCTCCTCCGAATCCCAACCGCAATCCACACCCGCAGCCGAAGAAGAAGACGCTTCCACTCTATCCGACCAATCCTGGGTGTCGGCCGACGCGCCGTCCGATATCTCAGGTCCTATTCTCCTCGTTCTCCGCACCAACCCACCCACATGTCTTGCGACGGACGCGCACGGGACTGTCTTCGCGAGTGAAATCGAGAATCTGATTGAAGGGGATCCCGCGACTGCGGAACCACATGATGTTCGGCAGGTGTGGGTTGCGACAAAGGTGGCGGGGATAGAAGGGTGGAGTTTGAGGGGGGGAAGTGGAAAGTATGTATCTTTTCCCTTCCTCCTTTTCTTGGTTGCCTTGGGATGTTGATTTGCGGGACTGTATGTTATTTCTACTATGTGAATATATGTGCTAACAGGAATTGGGATTGATAGGTACCTCACCAGCGACAAACACGGGATTCTTTCCGCCGCTGCATCGGCCGTCTCACGACACGAAATCTTCTCTATCATGGAGTCAGAGAGCGGCGGCGGCGGGTTCTTTAATGTCGGCACTGCGAGTAGCAATACCGCCAGCTCCGATAGTACAACCGATATACCGGAAGAAGTACAGGGGAAGAATAAGCCGACCTTCCTCTGCGCAAAAGAGGTATTATCCAAGACGACAGCATCAGGGGTCAAGATAGAGGTGCGTGGGGATGAGACCAAGCTAGATTCAAACGAAGGGACGAATATCCGAGTGCGCATGCAGGCGCGCTTCAAGCCGCGCATTCAGGCGAGTAAGGAGATCAAGGCGCGGGAGAAGATCGGGCGGAAGGAGTTGGAGGGCCTTGTGGGCAGGAGGTTGGATGAGGATGAAGTGCGGAGGCTACGGAAGGCGAGGAAGGAGGGCGATTTTCATGAGGCCATCTTGGATGTTAGGGTGAGGGGGAAGCATGACAAGTTTGCTTGAATATCTATGTGAGAATCATATAGGAAATTGATGATGTATGCATATCATGTCGGAATGGCTGTATACACTCTCATTATGTATTCATATCTATGTCTGTCGGGTATCACTCTACAGTCTATCGTCTTGTCACGGGGTCATCGGTCATCATCAGGCGTGGGCGGTTTGTAAGTAGGGGTCGCTGTGCATCGTGGTGTCGATCCCCGAATACGCCAGCCACCCCCCTGGCAGCACGCTCTTCTTGCACAGTGGGCAGAGACTGCTGCTCTGCATCAGCGACGTGTCGATGCACGGCGGGTGGAAGATGTGCCCGCACGGGAGCTCGCGCACCCTCGACAACATCGGCACAAAGTCGTCGAGGCAGATCGCACACGTGGTCTGCAGCCGACTGAGTCGGTTCTGGTGCCGCGCATAGGCGGCGGCGTCCGGGTCGGATTGTGATGGTTGTCTGACGGACTCGTCATCCATTGCTTTTTCTGGCTCATCGTCTGCCACCTGGTTTGCAACGGTGGGCAGCTGACTTGCCGCAACTTCTACTTCGCCCTCTTCAATGATGTCCGCCAACGGCTCTCGGAACGGTGCGATTTCATTTTGAGACCTGCTGTCGCTAGCATCTGGGCCCGAATAGAGGTAGATTGGCATCGTCTCCAAGAACTCCGGGGGAACCTTGACATGAAGCTGTGCCAGCTGTTCCAGATCCGCTTCTCCGGCCTCGAGGCGGCGCTGGAGCTCTCGTTGGTGTCGTTTATGCACAAGCTGGTAGAACAGAAGGAGAATGATGGTGAGGACAAGGACCGTCCCGAGAATGGCGAGTATGAACCCCCAGATACTGGGCATCTTACTCCCGCCGCTGTCTAGATAGTGTCAGCTTCCGCTGCTCCAGCCCGGCAGCGCTGACACCTACCTATATCAATGACCGCCATCAGTCGGGAAACCCCTGACTGCATCTGCGCTAATGCAGTCTGGTTCGTCGTCCCATCTCGTGACAGCTGGTCCATCAGGGTCACACCCGCCGCGCCGGGAATTGCGTACACCGGAAACTCGCTCCGCGATTGCCACGCAGCACTGCCCCCCAGCAGCCACACCGGGTCATTTGCCGACGGCGGTTGGGTGTTATCGTTGGACGGCAGGAAGAAGACCAGCGCATCCGGAGTGGGATCCTGCGATGCATTTAGAAACGCTTGGGTACATTCGTCGTTTACCCAAGGCGCCAGCCCGATCACACGGGCTCCGAGCTGAGTGACGCCCTGGAGGCGGGTGACATTGGCCGGTATGAACGGAGCGGTGGCATTGTTGCAGCTATTCTGCTCATCGAGATGAGGAACGAAGAGCAACCCCTGGATCGGGCCCTTGTCCGGGGCATTTTGCTCAGACAGCGTTTGAACGGTACTGTCGAGTTTGAGGGAAAATATTGAGCTCTCCTAGACATCCCTGGTAAGCACCTCGCACTGCAGTCCCGGGACTTTAGTGACGTACATTCAGAGGAGCCGTGGTATTGCTCGGGTCTGCGAAGAGCGTCGCAACCGTGGTGAGCGATTTCGCAGCTAGATGGAGACATTATCAGCTATCGCTCCGAGATCCACGCCGGAATGTGCAGCATTCTCTCAAGCAAGGGAGCATACTCATTGTGAAACACGATCGTGCGACCAGCACGGGTCCGTCACCCAGAAGGATTCCAGCAGCTTAAATTCGAAGTCCAGGGAACATCATCGTTCGTTTCCTGCTCCGAGTTGGGCGAGGGTCGACGTCAGACGCACGACAACTACTGCAAAGGGAAGAATGCGAGGGCAGAGGTAATATATTATCTCGTCTATGGAAGAATGCTGACAGGTCAGGTCGACTCGACTGCCCGTCGCGGATAGTTGCTCCGGCCACCTGCAAGAAGGCCAGCCTATGCTGAGAGACCATGCAGGTTTGATGTGGTGTTGCCCTGGTCGCTGCCTCTTTGAGGTTCAATTTGCTTGTTCAGACCACCCTGGGTATTTAGATGCCGTTTGCAGTGACCGACGTTTGCGGAGGAAGCTATCGGCGGTTCTATTGAAGGGCTAAGAATAAACCCCAGTAGACCGATGAGACCCCAGACGCAAGCATCTTCACCAGCCGAGTAGACTGCCAATGGCCGACTGTTCAAGGCCGACTTCATGGCTGTTGTACTACCGTCTGCTGCAGAGTGGATGTAGATCGGGTCCCTCCCAGCCGCGGTGGAGCCTTTTCTCGGCCATCTCGCACGTGACCAGTTGGAGCTCCCATGTTGACATCATGTGATAGACTTGCCACGTGAGATCACATGCTCCCTCACGTGGAAGGCCGACATCTCCATCCAGGCTCACCATCAACAACAATCACCACTAATTCACCACGCCCTGAAACGCTGTGAGCGTTGCTTTGATGCAGGGATCCTAGCGAGTGAATCCCGTGCCGGAGTTAGTGTTCACTTTCAGGGCCCGCTATCCTGGAGCACGAGCACCATGGGCTATTAGTCCCACGACCAGTCCAGACCACATCTCATTGCCTACCCCCGTCGCGCATCGCATCCCGACAACCGCCGTTTGTATCAACATGCCCTCCGCTAGCAAAGGCAAGGGCAAAGGCCGCGAAGCCCGACCCTCCCGAAGCCGCAACACTACCCCCAACTCCAGCTTCAGCACTGGCCCGACCGCCTCCGCCCCGCTCCACAGCTACCTCGACAACGATGCCTCCAAGTTGATCTTGACCCCCTCGGCCATACAGTATGGAGAACTCCTGGAGCGCATGGGTGGCGTCGGCCCGATCCCCGACTCCAAGTCGCTCGAGTTGTTGACGGAACACCTCAAGACCCTCAGTCAGCTAGCCGAAACCCGGAGTGACGCATGCAATGCTGGCATCCGGGAGCTATCACAGAAGCGCAAGGAGGTGGTCGAGGAGCCGGAATCGGCTGAGAGGGATGGGAGCGACCGCGTGAAAATGAAGCGCGAAGCTGATGACGAGGAGGAAGAAAAGGTACTCAAGGGAGGGAAATTGAAGAGACGAAAGGAGCGCGGGAGCAGTTCTAAAGAGGAACGCCCGCTGGCTCACGGCGCCCATGATCTTGCACGCCAGGACGGCGCCGAGACAAAGGTAGAAGGAGGTAAGTTGGTCCTACATTCACAGCTGGATATGCAGCGTGGCTTTCAATGCACTGGGCTACACGGCCGTGAACCCAATCCATCCATCCTATACCTGCACGTTCCATTATATATATCATATGTCCTATGAGCTGCTCGGCTAACTCATTGCCAGCTGCATCGCCAGCTTCCAAAAAGTCAAAGAACGCACCTTCTGAAGAGGCCTCATCCCTGTCCCCTCCGTTGCGAACGTCCCCTCGGCCAGCCGCGGCTGAAGGTGCCGATGATGCAGGGTCGCCCGAGTCCGACGATAGCTCCGAGTCGCACCAGCCTGAACCCGCGCCGGCCGTGCCACAGGTGCAAGTGTTCGGCCCCAACCCACTCAAGTTCGATGACCCGACTGTGTACCATATTCGTGATGTCACCCCGGACATGACAGATGAGGAGAAGAAGGTGATCTACAGCGTCAATCGGTTCCCTTGGAGTGATTTGAGCCATCTGATGGCGGGATCCCCTCCGGATCGAGACTTCAGCAACGCTAAGCCCACCAACCAAGTCAGCGCCAATACGTTCCTCGCCTATGTCGATCCATACGTCCGCCCGTTGACCGAGGAGGATATGGCTTTTCTGAAAGAGAAGGTGGGCTTTTTGATCGGTTCCGCTAGGTCCATTATTAACAGCCACAGGGTGATCGAGCGACCCCGTTTATCATGCCTAGGCGGGGAAAGAAGCACTACACCGAGACGTGGGCCGAAGATGACGGACTCATGAATGTTGACCAGACCAACGGTGATAAAGAGCGTTTGCCTCTCAACCAGGGCCGAGGAAACATCGACCAGGTGACCGACGAAACCCTCGAAACCGACAAAATCTCCGTAGGCCCCGTCGTGAGTCGCCTCTACTCCCTGTTGCGCTACGAGCATCGTGCTCTCCCCGACGAAAACACCGCCAACGGCTCCGTCAACGGTGATGTCGCAAATGGCCCTATGAACGGTGACTCTATGGACATTGACCACCCAGCTGGGGACTCTGAGAGCAAACCTCTCCCCTCGGCTACCGCATTCCCCGATGCCTCTCCCAACAACTTCAAAGTCCCCGCTGCGAAGCTTGACCACGCGCAGCTGGACGAGCGACTCAAGGCCGAACTCCGCCACGTCGGCTTCCTCGGCCCCGATGACAACCCTGACTACGATGCCCACTACGACGACGACATCGCCCAGCGGCTCCGTCTCCTCCAAAGCGAGCTCAAGAAGCAAATGATCATCAACAGCGCCCGCAAAACTCGCCTTCTGGAAATCGCCCGCGAACGCATGGCCCACCAAGAGTACATGACCATCCACGACGACCTCGACTCGCAGGTACAGCAAGCCTATTTGAAACGCACCCGCACTCTCGGCAAGAGCAAGAAGGGCTCACAGGCCAAACACCGTCCCGGCGGCGCGGGCGGCGGCAGCCATGTTGTCAGTGCAGCCGGTGTCGGCCGCCCTGCCATCGGCGATGTTGCCCGCACCCTCATGGACCGCCGCAAGCGGTGGCGTGATTGCATCGGCCCCGTCTTCAAAGACTGCAAGACCAGCGTACCGGGGAAGACTGACACCGTATTCGACCCATCTCTGATGGCCGAGTACGAGAAGGCCGAAGTCGAGGGCTGGGACGAAGAGCAGGAGTGATGATCCTTATTCGCCCACTTTACCCATTTTGACTGATTCGGTTTTGTTTGGCTTATGCTACTTCACTGTACATCTTTTCATTTTGCTGTGCCATGTTAGCGATGATCGGAATGGAGCCTGTACTGATACTTTAGATCATGATTCTCAATTGTTCCGTGTCTCCCTATTTGGACTTGAGGGACTTTTGTTTCTGGGTTATGACCAAGGCGTTGTGGAAGGGATATTATTATTGACGGATGAATGGATGGATGGCTGAGGCGTTTTGCAGACGTAACGGATACGTATGACCCTCACAAGATACCTAGATTCTCACAGGTAGGATACGATAGGATATGATAGGTGAGGGAGAGGAAGGCTATTAATACCACTCAACTTTACGATGTTATTTCTCTCGATGAAAGTGGATAGGAAGTCTATGATAGTTATTTGTATTTTGAATGGGTATCACCGCCAATTAAGGCATCTCTATAAGACAAAGATAGATGGATGCAGCACCGTCACCGATGCAATATCAACACCTCCCCTGGGAACCTCTTCAGCCTTATCGTTAACTCCCGCTCACTGATCTCGAGCTCTGTGCAGATTTGATCGAAACAGTGCATTCCGTCAAGATACTTGGACAACGTCTTGTCGTCAATATCGTCGTCTTCTTCCTCGCCCTCGATTGTCACAATCGTGGCTGGCCGACTCCCGCTGTAGACTGATGTTGGATGGCCCGTTCCCTCCTGCTGGGCAATAGGTGCTGGGTCATCACCCGCACTGGATGCGTAGGGACTGTTCGCTCCCGTGCCTGGGCCGCGTGATGACGGTCCACTAGGAAGATGGAATGTGGTTGAGGCGTGGTGGTAGTGGGAGGATTTCAGTGGCGGGGCTGGGTTCCCCGTCGCGTAGGCGTATTTGTGCACGCGGTATAGAAATCCCTTGATTATGCCAAAGGTGATGAAGCGGCGGATATCGATGTGGGTTAGTTTGCGGCTGTGTTGGAGGTACCATTGCTTGATGCTCTGGCCTTGTTTCAGACTGGCGTAGAGTTCCACGATGCCGACGCCATCGACGAGTTGGAGTTCCGTGGGGTGAGTGGTGGTGGTTGCCGCCGCGTCGTCGTCCGTGGCAGTTGCAGGGGCCGGGGATGTGGTCCTACTGCTGGCTGGGATGGTGGCGGCGCTGGGACTCGGGCTGGGAGTTCGACTGGGGCTTCGACTGGGAATGGTAATTTCGCTGGCGCTACTGGTGGTGAAGGGGTCGCCGACTGGTGGCCAGACGGCGTCAGGGTCGTAATGCGGGGAGTAGCCCGGGGCAAGGGCAGCGGACGCGGCGGTGATTGGAGAGGCGAAGATGGTGTTGACGTAGCGGGCGCACTCCTGCTGCATGTCTTCGTCCGTGGCAATCGTGGAGCTGAACTGCGCGGTTGGGGCGTAGATAGCTGAGAAGGAGAAGATGTCGAGGAGGAACAGGCAGCCATAGTAGAGAAGGTGGCGGATGGCACGGCACGTTAGGGAGAAGTCGGTGTCAGCGAGAATGGAGATTATGCGGACGCTGTTGACGCCATTGATATGCGGGACGATCTGGAGGGGGAGTTCAGCTGGCTGACGTGCAGAAGGGGGCTGGGCTGAATCGCACCCGTTGCATGGTCAGATCCCAGTTCTCATCCATGAAGGTCTGGTATCGGACGGTGAAAAGAGGCACATGCCATGCCTTGACGGGCGGGGGAGCCGGATACACAGGGAACAGCTTGATGTTCAGCGTGTTCAGCTCATCTGGGTCATCCCCTGTTAGCATCCCGGATTCGGGACGATGCGCAGTGGACTGAAAGGGTAGGAATTACCGATTGGGATCATGCACTCGCAGTAATTATTCAGATCCTCCATCAGTGTCTCACACAGACTGTACACCTTCCCTTCACCCGACTTGGAGTGATCCCTGGACAGAAACCCATTCTGCTCCTCCAATCCGTGCATCAGATCCGCTAGCTTCTGGACGACGCTCTTGTAGGTGCTAAAATCCTCCTCCTCGGAGAGCACCACACAGAAATTGAAGATGAACTCATTCCGGTCATACCGGAGTGACTTCATGCAGATCGGATAGCCCAGGATCCGGTATCCATTGGTGCAGACCTGGATCAGGTTGCCGCAGAGCTCTTGCCGGGGGATCACGAAGAAGGAGATGTCGGAGAAGGTCAGGAAGAGGGGCTGTGAGGGGGCGGTCGCAGAGGGGACGATGGCGCCATCGGGGACTTGGTGGACGACCTTGGGCCCTGTGGAAGACAGACCGTGAGAAAAGAGTCAAGATTTCCAGGGACCGGGTGGCTCACCTTCCTGCGTGTCGAATTTGCTGTAGAATATCGCCTTGATCATGGTGGAACTGGAGGCATCGAGGCGGAGAATTGGAACTGGCAAGTCGCGGGGAGCCGCGGGGAGCTCCAGCAACCATCATAATAATAGTAATCGACCCGCAATCGGCGACCGCCCCATAGTCATCCACTACTATCACAACACTATCGGCTCGCATTACACTATTGGCATCGGAATTTTAATCTGCAATTTATTTTTAGAGACGATCAATGAGAGCGGGTCTATCGCAAATGGTGCCGCAAATTGGTAAAGGGGTATTACAACGGTAGGAATGAGACGATCTCGCACAACGATCACAGGAAATCTATCAGCGCAGCAACAGCAAGGAGAAAGGGAAAGCAGAGCAATGAGGAATGGTCGCCAAAGTTCCACCGGGGAAGCGCCGCAAATGCATGATCAAAGGAGCCGACCCCGTTCGCTAATGGTGAACTCGCAAGGAAGGAAATTCAGTCAACGGCGGTTCTAGTGCCCAGCCCTGGATGGCGAATGAGCATAGCGCCGAACAGCCCTGCCCGGCAACATGGACGGCGTGGGTAAGATAAATGGATCCGAGAGTGAGGCGGATGGTCGAACGCCTGCTCTTCCGAGGGGCGGCATTGGAGAAGGCATGTCGTATAGATAACTCAATGGTTGGCCCATGCGGATTGCACTAAGCACGTCGGTGTAGCTTCCTCGCTCCCCGGCTTCCTTCAGCCACTGCTCCCAGTCCTCGTCCAGTGGGACGTCGTCACCCTGTTCGCGTGCTGCGGTCGCCGCCATCAGGCGATGGTTCAGCTCCACTCCGCAGCTTTCCATCTCGTCATCGCTCGAATCTTCCTCCTCTTTTTCTTCCACAATACACTCGATCCCCCGGTCATCGATGAGGCCGCTGGTGGGGCGCACAGTTTCGCACGTATCAAATTCAAGATCCACTTCCGGGAAGAGTTCCTCCTCGTCCTCGTAATCTTCGTAGTGGACTTCAATAGAGGGGGGGGGACTTGGGGATGCGGGTCGGATGCTATCTGCGGTAGTATCGCGGACCTTCACCCCTTCTTCCTTCTCGTAACGCTCCCGCGCCGACTTGGTGCCCTCCCAACGACATAAGGAAGAGATCTCGGCCTCGGTGAGATGAAGCTCATCAAAGACTCGGAACAGTCTGCGGTGCCATGGAAATCGGCCCAGCCTCATGCGGTGAGGACCATGTGAATAGTCAAGCCCGGGATATTGAGCCTCGGGGCAGTCCAGCGACCCGTAGAATGTTGATGTCTCGATTCGAACTTCTGGAACCAAATTGCGGGTTATGTGTGCAGAAAACGTGGCCGGGTCACTTGCACGCGGGCGCGGAAACAATGTGCTGTGCACTATTTGAGCCAGCGAAGGTTTATGCATGGTGGTGGTGGTGGTTGATTCGTGGTAGAGTTGATACTAGTAGCGAGGGTTGGTGATGGAGAGCGGTGATAAGGAACGGAGTATAGTACCAGGAAGGGGGCAAGTATATACAACGAAGAGAGGGGAGCCGACTAAAAGACGGGTTGTAAAACCTAAGATGAGGAAAAGAGAGAATAGTGAAGAGAAGACGAAGACCACTAGGATGAGTGATCGCTCAACTCAGGAAGGAGGGGAATGTATCGAAGCAGGAGAGTAGAAAGGGACTGTGAATGCGAATGGATCTGGTTGCGGAAGGGGGCCGTTGGGATCGTCAAGCAATAGCGGGAAACGGAGACGGGCTAGAAGAATAGGAGGGTGCCGCAGTGCAGTCGTCAGATCTCGCCACGGTTTCAGCCACGGCCCGCATTCAATAAATGAAACGGCTGTAAGGCGGTTTATTTCTTAGGGGAGGCCGGCGCAGAGTAAGGCATGCCTCCACCAGATCAACACATGGGATTCCGTACCACACGTGGGTTGAGGGGTTGAGGGATAATGTGACACACGGCGGCCGGGATGTTGGTCACTGTCCCCCAGACTTTATAGGTTTATCTCTTCGGTGACGTCGGAGACCGTTGGGCTCCTGAGAGGTGAGGTGAGGTGACACCACCAAGCGCCTTGACTTCAGGTACCGTTAGGACCCAAAGTCTAATCCGTCAACTTGTCAATCACCACTTGCAAGAAGGGCCCATGATGATGATCGCTGTCGGTCGTAGGGCTGTTCCCAATCAGGGAAAAGCAAAAGAGAAGCGTCAGTGATGACCGAAGGAATCGAGCTCAGCGAGAGAGCGAACGGCGGACATCTTTATATCAGGCCGGGTCCCTTTGGTGCCAGTCGGCTGACACCTGGGGACCGACCAGACCACGCATGCAAATGACCAGCGCATAGGAAACGAACTGCGTGGAGTCGTTGTGAGTTAGCCAACCTAAATCCGTGACAACAGGAAGATCCGTCGCAAGACAAGTTGTCCGCCTCCCCAATCTCGAGCCATGGATGGCACCAAACCTGCGCTGGCGGGCGGGTCTCAACGCCCACTCGCCTCACGGTGGTTCCCCTGCAAGGCCACTTGGTCGCTGGGCCGGGACGCTCTGCCAGTGCCCGTTGGCTTCCACGCCGGGGTCATGTAGGTACTTGCCCTGAGGGCTCCGGATTACACCGTGATAGGGTCAGGATATTTTCTTCCTCGCGGAACACAAGGTCTAGCCAAGGGGGGGCGCAGTTGCCTGTTGATCCATCCGTGGAGGGACCGGTCAGTCTGCGTGCATAAGGGTTGGTACGAGGAGGAGAAACGTCGTCTCGCAAATCAGACAGGGTCCGGGCAAGAGGCGGTAAGGTTAGTTGGAGATCGGGCAGGCATATCATCGTCCTCCTCCTCTCCAATGGTGCCAGTGACTCAGTAGGGAGAAACCAAATCACTCTCCTCGTCATGATGGGTTTCCCTCACCGTATCGTAACATCGGCGGTCACGTGCATACAGGCCCGACGGCCATGGCAGCCACCACGCCTCCCACTTTTCTCTTCTCCCCTCCTCTCCAACTCATCATCCTCCGTGCTGCTGTCTTCGTCGATGGAGACGTACGTTGACCCAGGATGAATTAGCTGCATCCCGCTCTAGCCCTCGTCCATTCCGGCGCCACCACGTCCCATGTCGACCTTTGATGGGGCCATCCGGGGTAGGTCTATACTTCCGGCCCCTCCAGCAGCTAAACCTGCTCTCTAACGCCAAGTAGAATTTCCCTCCATTCAGAGTAAGAACTTGATAAGCCCCGAAGGGTGAAATGTCGACACTGAAAATCTGCAGTCGACTACTTTCGCAAGAATCCAGATAGGCCACCTCCCCTCGCCTGCTTTCTCAGCCATGTCCACAGTGACCATCTTCAAGGGCTGGAGTCCTTCAGGACTCCATTCATCTACTGCTCTGCGGCCACTCGAGAGGTATTTGCTAAATGGAGGCCTTGTCACGCATTCTTATATTCTCCCAGATGCTCCTACGCATCGAAAAATATCCCCATCGTATGAACTTCAGCAAAGGCATCCTAGAGTCTCGGAGACTGCATTACAAGCACCTGTCGAAGCTTCTGGTACGTCTTATCTAGCAAGAAACTGACCTATCAGCTCACTAGAGCAGAGACCTATCCCGTTGAACACCCCAACCGAGCTAGAACTCACCCCGCGGCTGTCGATTCGAGTCACTCTTTTCGATGCGAACCATTGTACAGGCGCAGTAATGTTCCTCATAGAGGGCAACGGGAAGGCTATCCTATACACCGGAGATATCCGTGGTACGCAGAATGTCCAAGAGCTGCTGCAAGCCTGAATCTAACAATCTCCAGCTGAACCCTGGTGGGTCAACAGCATCACCCGGAACCCCGTTCTCATCCCTTACACCCTAGGGAACAAGCGATTGGACAACATATACATTGACAACACCTTTGCCCGTCCCACCCATCTAATCCATGCCTTTCCATCCAAGGCAGAAGGTTTGAAGGAGCTGTTGGCCAAGGTTCAGTCGTATCCGGACACCACTACGTTCTACTTCCGGGCTTGGACATTCGGTTATGAGGAAGTTTGGATGGCACTTTCGGTAGCCCTCAATTCAAAGGTGTGTAATGCATTCCACGACAGTCGGTGCTCCTATTGATGCAGCCAGATCCACGTGGATCGCTATCAAATAGATCTTTACAGGTCACTTGCCTCGCAAGGTGTCAGCGATGCCCCCTTCCTCTGTGGGTATGAACTCGGGAATCGGTTCGTGTCCGGCTGCCTGAGCGAGGATGAGAGCTCGCGCATTCATAGCTGCGAGCCAGGCGCTCACTGCCCTGCTGCTGCTTCTCGAAATACCGTCTACATCGCACCGATTGTCAACCGAACAACGGACGGCTCAGAAATGCCCGAGATCGGAGCAGGCGGGGGAGGCGGAGATCTATATCAAGTCCACGAACTTGAGTTACAAGACCAGTCAGCTTTGGAACAGTTAGAGAAGCTCTGTCTTGAACACATTCATGACAGACAAGCGCTTTCACAAACAAGACAGGTACTTGTCGATGCGTTCCGATCCAAAACCAAAGTGTTCTCTCTCGACGGCTACGGAATGAAAGATGCACACGAAATGTCTTTAGAGAACTTTATAAGCATCTTGAGCCGTGGTCGTCCTGACGGGGAAGACTGGTCAGGCATGAACCAGCACACACATCTACGAGATAGACAAGGCAACCCCCTCCCTAGGATCATTGTACGCATACCCCACATTCTCGCTTCTAAGCCACCGTCTAACATCTCCAGCACTTCCCCTACTCCCGCCATTCCTCCTACACTGAACTCTGCGACCTTGTCTCCGCCTTCAAACCAAGAGACGTTCATCCCTGCACAGTCGACCCAATAAACTGGGACGAAGAAGTATCAATACAAACCCTCTTCGGCCACCTCTGCAGCGGCACTAAATTCGTTCACGACCAGCACATGCGAGACCTGACAGCAAACGACCCAGACCTGCGCTCAAGAAAACGAGCCCGCTACGAAGGCTCCTTCAGAACGCAATCAAGCCAACAAACATCCAGCGTGATAGATAGTAGTGTCTCAGAGCATCCTCGACCAACCACTCCCGAGCCACTCTATTCCTCCTCAGACCAAATCCCCCTTCCATCCTCCCTCGACCCAATCGAAGAACCCACCCCGACACCCATGAACGAGCCCCTCACCATCCCGGCGTCGACCCTGGAAACAGCAAAGACACGACGCGACGAGATTCGCCGCGCCTGGCACATCCTCAACAACGCCGATCCCTCCGAACGCTCGCTTTATGAGCTCGGCTCCCTCCCTTCCTCCTGGACGACCACCGACGAAGAGGAGATCGGCTCCACTTCCTATCT
Organism: Aspergillus carbonarius ITEM 5010; assembly: GCA_001990825.1. Classification (NCBI taxonomy): domain Eukaryota; kingdom Fungi; phylum Ascomycota; class Eurotiomycetes; order Eurotiales; family Aspergillaceae; genus Aspergillus; species Aspergillus carbonarius. The sequence goes on from KV907497.1 coordinate 992,213, forward strand.
ACCAAAAAGACCACCCGAGACCAATGACAAGGGTATACCAGTAACCCGGACAACCCCCTCAATCACTAACCCAGAACCACAAACCACCACAGATGACCGCCTCTCAAACTCAGACCCTCGCCTCCAACAAAACAGCCAGCTCAGCCAATCCCTCTCCCTTGACTCATCCGAATTTGAATCCCAAGAATACGGAACAAGTTCCGATTACCACTACCAAGAAGACTCAGACGAAGAAAAAGTAACAACTATTCCCAAATACGACGGCTCAGACGATTGTCTCCGACAACGACAAGATACGAAACGACCAATCTCAACTCAGATCCGCCGCGACGCATATCTAGCCGCGAGAGCAGATAGCTTCGACGCCTGGGCGTCGATTTCTTTGATGTCCACGGGGAATAATCATACTGAGGAGGAAATCGAACTTTGATTTCGTTCGTCATCCTTTCCTCTTATTAATTTCTTTTGTTCAAGTTTATGTTCGTGCTTTATTATCTTTAGATACGAATGTGGTTCCGTAGCTGTAAGGTAGGAATATCCCAAGGTATCACTGTAGTAATAGATAATATTTGAGTGCTATGCCCGAGAGAAAGAAAGAAAGAAAGAAAGAAAGAAAGAAAGAAAGAAGTAAATAGACAGATAGACAGATAGACTCATCCAGTCATTTATGCATAATTCCATCATCCCTCCAGTCAATTCACTATATACAGCCCCCATGAATACCTCCCCACATCACCTCCTATAAAACATATGAACGAAGAAAGAGAATCCAAATAAGTCTAAACAACAGAATAGCATATCAAAAATAAACAAAGAACCCACTATCCAATATTCAATCACCGGCATAGGTATCAACTAATAAACAAAATAATCCTGGGTCAGGGGCAACGCGTCCGCCGGCTCCGCTTCACAGAGCACGCCGTCGGCTTCGACGCGATAACTCTCCGGGTCGACCTTCATCTTCGGCATGATATCGTTGAACTTCATATCGGCTTTGCCGATGTTGCGGCAGTTTTTGACAGCTTCGATGCGTTTTTGCAGGTTGTAGGTTTGGACGATTCCGGCGTCGAGAGAGGCTTGGGAGACGAACATAATGGAGGTGGAGGGGACGAGTACCTGTTCGGGGATATTTGTTAGTGGGGATGTGGGTTGGAGGGGAGGGCTGGGGGCTTACGCCGAACTGAGGGCGCATGATGACGGGTTCGACGGTGGGGATGGAGGCGTTGGGGTCACCCTGTTTTTATTAGTAAGCGTTATGTGTATGGGAGTGAAGGGACGTACCATCTTAGAGACTGCGATCATGCCGCTCTTCACGACCTGAGCTGGCTTCACGCCAAACGAGCTGGGCGACCAGAGGACCAGATCGGCGATCTTGCCGACCTCAATACTGCCAATCATGTGGGACATACCCTGCGCGATGGCTGGATTGATGGTGTATTTGCTGACGTATCGCTTCACGCGGAAGTTGTCAGCGCCGGTGCCTTCGTCCTCGGGCAGCGGACCGCGCTGCTCCTTGTTCTTGTGGGCGGTGTTCCACGTCCGCAGGATGACTTCACCGCAGCGGCCCATGGCCTGGGAGTCGGAGGACATCATGCTGATGGCACCGAGATCGTGAAGCACGTCTTCGGCTGCGATGGTTTCGGCGCGGATACGGCTCTCCGCGAAAGCGACATCCTCGGCGATGTTCTTGGACAGATGGTGACAAACCATAAGCATGTCAAGATGTTCGTCGAGAGTGTTGAGGGTAAAGGGACGGGTTGGGTTAGTGCTACTGGGAAGCACGTTGGGATGTTCCACGACAGAGATAATGTCCGGGGCGTGACCGCCACCGGCACCTTCAGTGTGGTAGGTATGGATGGTGCGGTTCTTGAATGATTCGATAGTTTGCTCAACAAAGCCGGATTCGTTCAGGGTGTCGGTGTGGATCATGCATTGGACATCGAACTTGTCGCACATGTCAAGACAGCTGTCAATGGCGGCAGGCGTCGAGCCCCAATCTTCGTGCAGCTTCAATCCGGCAGCACCGGCATAGATCTGCTCCTCAATGCTTACACCGCCGCAGTCGTTGCCTTTGCCGGTGATACCAACGTTGATGGGTAGGCGGTCGCAGGCCTGGATCATTTGGCGCATGTGCACGGGTCCGGGCGTACATGTCGTGGCGTTGGAGCCGGTCGAGGGACCGGTTCCTCCTCCCAAGAACGTCGTGATACCTGAGGCTAGTGCCTCGTCCACCTGCTGGGGACAGATGAAGTGGATGTGGGTGTCAAATCCTCCAGCGGTAATGATCTTGTTTTCTCCTGCAATCACATCGGTTGAGGAGCCAACTACCATGCCCGGGGTGACACCGTCCATGATATCGGGGTTTCCAGCCTTACCAATCCCCACGATTATTCCGTCCTTGATACCAATATCAGCCTTGAAGATACCCGTCCAGTCAATGATTAGAGCGTTCGTGACAACCGTGTCCAGACTATCATTCGTGGACTTCTCAGAAGACTGGCCCATGCCGTCACGAATTGTCTTGCCTCCACCGAACGTGCACTCATCTCCGTAAGATGTGTAGTCCTTTTCCACACGAACCCAAAGGTTGGTCAGTCCCAGTCGCACCAAATCACCCGTAGTAGGACCGAACATTCGAGCGTAGACCTCGCGCTCCATCGAGAAGGGGGTCACAACCAGCGCGCTGTCGGCAGTGGGTTCTGGGACATGGGCAAAGTTTTGCACTTGCAGGCGGAGCATGATCTCCTCGGCACGGGCAAGGTCGACCTTACCCGAAGCAATGCAGTTACCTCCACGGATGATCTTATTGCCTCCAATCTCCACAAGTGTGACCATCTTGGTGTCTCCCGGCTCAAATCGCACCGATGTGCCGGCGGGGATGTCAAGGCGATATCCATATGATCGGAGACGGTCAAAGTGCAGCTGCGGGTTCGTTTCAATGAAGTGGTAATGCGATCCCACCTGGATGGGTCGGTCACCCCTGCTCATCACCTTAAGCTTGATTCTCTTCCTTCCCTCGTTCAGGGTGATACGTTCGTTCCGCACGGGTAGAATCGCACCGGGCATCTTCTCGGGTTCGTAGTCGGCCGGATCGGGGTCGGGGAAAGCATCTGCGGGGGGTATCGGGAGAAAACTGCCGTAGAGAGCCTTTTCCAGGTCTCCGTCATCGCTACTGATGGGGTTGTGTACTGTCACGAGATAGGTACCGGTGGTAAACGTTCCTTCGACCTGCAGTTCGACCAACGTCGAAACCACCGATGGGAGGACGTGACGGCGACCCAGCATGGTCTTGCCGATGGACATCAGATCGGCCACGGAGTATTGTCCATCGCGAATCAGCTGTGCAGCGGGCGGGTTAACGAGGTGGTCAGGAGGGTTCCTCGGAATGGTTGGTTACCTCCTGCAGGTTGGACGAGATCAACGCCTAACCAAATTCATTAGCCATGTTGTGTCATGATGAATCGCGTGAACCTAAGCCCATGTGCAACGTACCGTGGCTTCAGCATGGTTGAGTCGGATACCACGTGCGAGCCGGCGCTGGGCCAGGAAGCCCAGTTGGGAGATGACGAGCTTGTCAAGCTGGCGAGAACATGGTCAGTCGACCTGAGGGATCTCCACGCAGAGACTAAGAACACACCTCCTTCGGAATCAGATGCATTTCTGGGCAGGCAGTGGGTTTCCGGTGGCTGTCAGAGCGCAACCGGGACTCGGGTCAGAGATGACAGGCAGGACGAGAGCCAGCAAAAGAGGCTCGGGGAAGGAATTTAAACGCGACGAAGGGAAAAGCGCGCCGGATCGGGAGGAGGAAGTGGATTTGGCTGGGATGGAGATGTGGGGGGGGATCCCAGAATTCGCATCGTCGCATACTGCAGCCCACGGCCGATAAGCGGTCGCCTGCCCAGATAAGGCCGGCATGGACCTATGGCAGCCCGCCGGGACGAGGGTGACTAACGGCTTGCAGTCAAGCTGCAGCCCGTCGTCGGGTCGCTTGGAGGCCATCGGCAGTCGCCGGGCATCCGCTCCACTAGTGTCCGCGAATCGCTTCATTCCGGTCCCTAGCTACTACCTAGTACTGTAGTAAATAGCCTGCAGTCATGTCAAGAGGCACCACGTAAGTTGGAAACAAGCTTTTCCATTCGTAACTACCATGACCAAGCACCCCGAATGAAAGAACACCTCCCCCCGCAAAGTGCAGACAGTCCGACGCCAAACAGGCCCGAGAGAAAAACAGCAACCCTGACAGCAAGACCCAACCAAGCGATCCGTAATATGCTACACCCAGTGGTCATATCCAAACTTGCAATTTACATCATGTAGCAGGGGCCGCAATACACGGGCGCCCAATCTCAATGTCACTAACTCCTTACTCCTCAGCGCCAGCTTCGCTCTTGCGCTTCTTCTTGTTGGCGCGCTTGTTGTCGCTGGCGGCAGCCTTGCGAGTGGATGCGGGGGCCTCCTGCTCCTCCTTCTCCTTGCGAGCAGCAGCACCGCGCTTCTTCTTCTCGGGGGACTCCCTCTTCTTCTCGCTGGGGGTCGACACCTCCTTGGCGGCCGGCTTACCCTCGCTGCGGCGGCGCTTGGTGCTACGCGGGGGGGTGGGCTCCCGGACCGGCTCAGGAGACGACTCCTCCTCGGACTCGGCCTCGGATCCCTGATCCTCCTCATCGGACACATCGGTGGCCTCGGCACCCTCAATGCCTTGGTGGAGCTGGCTGGCAGCCTTGGCATCATCCGAGTAAGGAAGACCGGCCTTGTAGGCCTTCACTTTCTCCTTGTAGACAGCAAGGTTGTCCGCATACAGCTTCTTCCAGACCTGCGCACGAGTTAGCAATGTGCCAGTACACGAGTCGAAGTGGAAAGGCCAGGCGCACCTCTTTCTGGACTTCGGGCATCTCAGCCCAGCGGCGAGTGCCCTCATCAGAGACTTCCTTGGGCTTGGCATTGGAGCCCAGCTCCTCAGCAATACGGGAGCGGTTGTGCTGCATATAAAGGAAGAAGGGAGTCAAGGCGCGCTTGGGGGCGTTGGGGTCCGGGGGAGCACGCTTGCGCTTCTTCTTCTCGCCCACTTCGGACTTGGCGCCGGGGCTGGAGGGGCGCGCGCCGAGCAGACCAGACTCATAGAGAGAGCTTGTGATCCCGCTAATGCTGCTGATGTCCAGACCGGTGGGAGTACGGCCCAGCACAGTATCGGCATGGTTCATATAAGCCTTGGTGAGCTCTGACACAGCCGCCGACAGTTGCACTAGGCTGGAAACGACCTGAGAGTGAGTTAGTGGGGCTGGTTGGGGTGCCGAGGTGGCGAGTCGGACGCCGGAAGTGATGGCATTGATAGCAATGGTAGCACGGGAAATAGGCGCCACCAGGGTTGTGGCAGGCAATGATAGAGGCGCCCGGGCTGGGGATGAGCGTCCGCGCCGGGCCATGGGGAAGGCGTGGCGCGAAACAAAGGACGCGTGGTGGGATTACAGAGCGAAGGGGCGGGTGACAAAGAAAACCAAAGCCAAAGGGCCAGGAGGGGGGAAGAAGGCAGCAATGCGACACGAACGCAAACGCTAAAGCAGATAGTACAATGGTTGAACTTGGGGGTGGAAGTAGAAGCAAAGGCCCAGCGTCGCGAAGACGCCGTCGGGGCGGCTTTGTTTACGGACGCGTGGTGAAGGTGAACGGGGGGGGGAGGCAGCTCAGCGCCCGGCCACCATAAGCTTAGGGAAGGCAACCGGCGCGCCGCGCCCACGGGAGGCAAAACGAACAAAAAAGACATGTGGAATAAGAACTTACACTGTCGCGGGTGCGGGTGAAATCTTCAATGTCAACAGTGATGGTGGCATCTCTGGCCTTGGAATCTTCCCGGCGAGACATGATGGGATATTAAACGGGGGGTGGCGACCACCAAGAGAACGGGATAGCGACGGGTGGGATGGGGAGGGGCGCAGTAATGATAGGAAGAAGGAAGAGAGGGATGACGGGAACCTGAAGAAAAGAAGAATTTTCGCTCGCTAGCGGGGTCAGTTTAGCGGGACGAGGCCTCCTAAATACTGCCCGCCCGGAGCTGGCCACCCTCGCTGTTTTGGGCTTAGAGACTCTCGCCTCCCTCCCCCGTCGGTCGGGCTGATCGCTTCCCCCCCGTAGCGAAGCTAAAGGTGCTGTTAGGGGGGCCGCCCTCCCTAAGCTGGTCGCCGGTCCCAGTGGCCCTCCCTAACCCCCTCCTCCCTCCCCCTAGTACTACGGAGTACAACTACAAGGACTCGCCCGCGACAGGGCCCCTTGGCATCACCGGCACACCCTGAAACTCGCTGAAACCCACTACTGTACCTAGCTACCGCCATCTACCCCCGACCGTCAACCTCCTCCTCAGCTTACCACCCCATCCAACAGAGGAGACGATCCCCAGCTTGCCCAGTTCCTCCCATGTGTAATGAATTAGCAAACACACAAGTCCAGCGCATGCGTCGCATTGACCTCCTTAAGCTGTACACCTTGTCTTCCACTCCCCATTCTCCAATCGCAGCCCCGTAAATGAGCTGCTCATGGTCAGCCACCCACCCACACCCACCCGGCACCATCCGCGCAGCTCCATCACCCACGCCCTGACCGTGGGCAGAGCGGCTACCTGGGTACCCCGCGCCTGTCCCCCGAGCACGCAGCCCATCGACCCAGACGGTCATCCCCCATCCTTCCCAACGCCAAAGACGCGCACATTTGTGATTCATCACTTTGAGATCATCGCTGCTTACATTGAGGTACATATTCAATTACATCTAGATACGAACCTCTAGTTTTTTTATTTTTATTTTTTAATTTTTTTCTTACTACTAGTACTACTAGTATTCTTCGAGTTCGCGTTATCGTAACATGTGTGCCTGGATCTGGTGGTTGGAGACATATATTTATAGGCTGTGCGGGGGACCCAAGTACTAGTAGTAGCCGTGTGTTTTAGTTCTCTGTCTGTAGAATTTTGTAGTGAAGATGCAACTACTACTAATTGCCAGATTACTATGATGGAGGAGTTGCGATTTGCTCGTGGCTAGAGATGGATGAGGAAGAAGAGATTTATTGGTATTGTTGGGGTCGTGTGGTTCGTTTTTGCTGATGCGATGATGCTGTCAAGCTTGGGTGCTTATCTAGTGAGGGGGTGCTTAGATTAGCCCTGCTGGTTAGGGTCTGGGAGGTGCCGATGTTAGGTGACGCTGCTAGAAGCAAACTCGACTACGGGAGAAGTTTTACAACCCTGAAGCAGACAAGTAGGTATCTATTCCCACCAAAGAGCTTAACACGCTCAAATCGTTCTAATATGACAGTGTTCACTTCCAAAATTACAATGCAGCCTTTATGTGCACCTCGTCTAGAACTTGAAAACCTGCTCCTTGGTGTAACCCAGCTCCTTCAGGATACCGGACAGCTCGCCCTGGTCCGAAGGGCTGACCTTGGTTCCGCTGATGGCCTTGTACAAGCCGGGAGGTCCGCAAACGAAGAGCTTGATGTTCTCCTCCTTGGGCTCGGGCAGGACAGTCTTCAGGAGCTCCTTGCTGATGTAGCCCTTGCCACCGGTCCACTCCTTGGGGGGGTTGTCCAAGACGTAGAAAGCACGGAAGCGGCGGGGGTAGGTGTTCTCAAGCTCCTCGAATTCCTTCTTCAAGAGGATGTCCTCCTCGCTCACGTTGCCGAAGACAAGGGTGACCTTGGTCTTGTCGTCGGGGTTCTTGAAGATCTCACGCGCAAGCTGGTACATGGGGGTGATACCAGTGCCGCCGGCAATCAGGCAGACGTGGTTGTGCTTGTTGGGCTCCCAGGCGTACTTGAGGATAGGGCCCTTGAAGGCCAGGCGCTGACCGACGTTCATGCTGTGCAGGTGCTCGGACATGGGTCCGTTGGGGTAGACCTTGACGACGAGGTCGATGTAGCCGGGAGTTTCTGCGCGAGTCAGTGAGCATCCAGTGGGACTAAGAGAAGTCAGGGGGCCGTACCCTCATCGCTGGTGGGAGTGTAAGGGCGAATGACAACCTTAGCATCGACGGGCTTGAACTTGGTCAAGAGAGCAGCTGCAGGATGATGAGCAAGACGGTCTGAATAATCCCAAAGCAGGGGGGCTCACAGGCAATTTGGAGACCAGAGACAGCTTCCTTGTCCTCGAACTCGAAGCGCAGACGCTTGGTGTTGTGGTTCAGAACCTCGATCTCCGCCAGCTTGAGATCAAACCATCCTTGGTCACCACCCTTGAAGACCTTGGGGCGGTCGATCACGGGGACCTCAGCGGAAGCCGCAGTGTTGGCCGAGTTATAGCGATACAAACCGACACCAAGACCGGCGGCACCGACGGCGGCGTAGATGGGGAGCAGGGAGGACTTGGCCTTGGGCGCTTCCGTGGAATATTTGCGGAAGCCCTGTAAGCCGCGCTTAGCACAAATTTCGATCGCCGGTAGGTAACAAAAAGTACGAAAAAGAAAACCGGGGTGGTCGCACAGAGAGACTCACCTGCTTGAGGGGCTGAGCGCAGCGGAGGGCTTGACGTGCGAACATTTTCAGTGAATGACAAACACCAATGCGGGCTCAATGGATGGTGGATGGTGGAGGGAGGAGGAGCGGAGGGCGAGAGGACCTTCGGCAAAGGTATTAAAGCTCCTCCCTGTCGGACTCCGAAGCGCCGTTCTCGCACATGACGCAATGGGGCCGCCCGCCGTGCCTGGCCGCCATGACTACTTATTTCCGGGCGGATTACTAACAGGTCCCTGCCCCGGTCATCATTGGGCCGGGGGGGGGGGGGGGTACGTTTGACACCATCGACACCCTCTGATGATGGGAGATTCTGTCAATTAGATGGGTGATCATTTTCGGGTGGCAGGATATATGTGAATTACTGTTAAGCACTCCACTATTGTCATCTCGCAGTCCTAGCTGTTCAGACTATAGTCCGCCATACTGTACTAGTAGTACTTACCCAACCATATTATTAGGGAATGTCTTGAGTTCAACTCTGCCAACCTCTATCGGGAATGAACCCTGTTAATACTTGGTTGGATACCTGGTCCAGCTAGGCGGTGATCCAGCAACCAATGTCTAGGCCGTAGTGGGCATTATATCAATGTCTTCCCAAGTGGTGGTGGGGCTGTGAAGGGGAGAGATTCCTGCATAAACCTGCTAGGCATAATCGTTTGTAGCACCATAGCATACGCTAGGAGATAGCTGAGGCAAGACGAGCATGATGTCAAGCCGGTAATGTGTCTAATGTCTAGGCACTGCCGTCCTAGCCTGGTCATCGCCGGATGTAGCCAACAAGTACCCACCATGCATATATCCGAGCCATTAACGGAGAACGCCATCCGAGGTCACCGTCAGTGCCAGTCTGCCAGAAGTCAGAACACTGTCCCACAAGCATACCCATAACTTAAAGAACCACGCTCGGATACTTGGGACTGAAGTGCATAGCTCTCATGCATATATATGGACGGAAAACCCGGGGACCCCAAGCCACTAATTTTTGGATCTCGAAGCCCCTCGTCCTGTGTGGACCGAGAGTATCTGGACATACACAAGGCCTCCCAGCTACAATACTCTACAAAATCCCATCCAGAGATAAGATAACTGAAAACAATACCCCGGTATTTTTTGATATAACTTGAAAGGGTCGCTGCAGAGGACTTAAAGAGACATAAAAACCATCCGTCCCATTACCTGGGTTGAGGATACACGCCCTGTCCGCGTGATCCGTGTCCTTCGTGCATGCTATGGCCATAACATAGTCATTCATCCAAACACTCCTTTCACCCAAACCCAAAACCTCACATTTACGCGAAGGTAGAGGGACGAGAGTAAGCGAACACCTTCTTGCTGCCAGAGTCGCGGTGGGGCAGGGGGAACTTGAGGTTCTTGGAGAGGAGCTGCTTGATGTAAGGGCGACGGATGCTGTCGGCGTTCTCGATCTCAACAACCTTAAGGATCTGCAGAACGATTGTTAGACCTCAATATCTCGGACGAGACAGTAGGAATCTCAACGTACGTGGATGGAGCCGAAGCGGGCACGGTGACGGGCAGCCATGTCCTGGTAGAGAGCCTCAACAGCCTCGGTGCGGCTCATCTCACGGAACTCCTTGTACATGTTGTGGGTGCCGGAGCGGGAGTCGTAGCGGAGCCAGATACCGAAGGTCTTGACCTTGGTAGGACGCTTCTCGTTGATCTAATGGAGAATAAAGGCGTCAGCCGACTCTCCCGATTCCTGGTTTCGTCACGGCCAAACATACCACATTGATGCTGACGATCTCACCGTTGGCCTTCTTGACCTTACGGAGCTGGGTCAGGAAGTACCAGAACCGCGACTTAGCGACGACGGTGTTGGGCGCAAAGATGCGCATACGGTACAGCTTGGGCGTGGGGTTAGCCTCGGTGGGCAGGTGACGCCCAATGACCTGGTACTCGGTGAGACGCCCTAGGGATCCCAGTCAGCCATGTCCTTCCATCCGGGTGCTGTCTCATGCAATGGTTTCAATCGGTGCGTTGATTCCGTGCGAAACGTTGTTAAATGTCGGGCAAGTTGTCGGCAGTTGGCGATGTTATTTTATTTTCCTCATGTGCGCCCACGTATCTTCAAATTTCGTCCTCCGCAACATTCCTCTTGGTTGAATAAATCCACCCTTCGCCCTTGTCTTCTTTTCAATCACCCTTCTCTTCCATGTCGAACAGATTTCAATGTATCCGATAGCGCCGAGATAAGATAATTTCGCAAAAGTGTCGTTCAACGATCGCAGGGGAACATCGCAAAAGCCGATCCACCAAGGGAGACAACAGAGAATCATTGGAAAACTTCACTCACCCATCTGGTAAATTCAGTCAGTAACAAATTCTAGAGGTCGATGAGCAGGACAAAAAGGGAGGGCTTACTTTGATTGTTGACGCTGTAGTGGTTAGTCGACGAGAGGTGTGCCGGCTGGACTCGTCGCGGAAAGGAGGATTTTTGGAACAGTTGATTGTGAGCTAGGTTTAGCCCTCCTTAGGGCTAAGCGACCGGGTGGCTTGGCCACGCACCTTTCCCGTTCTGGGTCACCAGCCACATGTGCTGTGGCGGCAGTGATTAGATAAGGCGCTTTCCGTGACGGCGCCGCCATTTCCCCACCTCCTCCGATCGCGTCGGCGGCATCAGATGGACCTGGAACTCGGGAAGTGACGACGACTGTTGGTCTCCGTCGCTCGGACGTACTTACCATCGTCGTGGATGCTTGTCCGCTCCCCAATCTCTCGCCACGACTGACCTCTCGAAGCTTGCAACCATCAGTCATGCCCTCCATTTTCGATGATTTCAGAGAAGGCCAGAAGATCGGCTCTGGTCCCCGCCTCGCAGCAGCTCTTACCCCCGTCGCACCCGCGGAGTACCCCGATCGGTTGAAGTCGTTCTACTACTTCTCCAACGCCGTCCATGTGTCGGCCGACCTCCGCTACTCGCTATTCCAAGCCAATGGGTTGAGGCTTCCCAAACAAGAGCAAGGTGCCTGGGTCGATATCTTCACGTCGTTTTGGAAGGCAGTGGGCGAGATTGTTCGTTTCGATGACGCCCCCGGCCATGCCAGCTGGGTGAAAGTGTTTGATGCTTGGAAGGAAACGGCAAACCTCCTGATCAGAGGGTACTCGTCCAACGGACTGCAAGCTTGGACGGTGCCATGCCTATATGTTGTCGGAAGGTATCTGCGGATATTTGCCATCAAGGCAGATGCTGAACTTGCTTCCCAAGATTCTGTCGCTTTTGACGATCGCTTCCAAGACGATGCTACTGCTGACGTCAAAAACGCAAAGCTGGAGGAGGCTACTCGGGTACTCAATCGGATGTTCACGTTGTGCCTCGGTGATAGGTAGGCCGTGTCTGGAAGGGTCTGGCGCATGTTAGTGCTAAACACTGTCTAGGGCTCCGATTGAAGAATCACGGAAATGGGGAATCTATGACACCACCAATCTGCTATTCAAAACTTACTTCCGGCTCAACACTGTTGGCCTATCTAAGAACCTGTTGCGTGCCCTCAAAGCTTCGTCCGCCGACCTCCCTGATGTGGACGCTTTCCCAAAGTCCCATATTGTTACATTTGAATACTATGTCGGAGTTATACACTTTCTCGATGAAAACTACGCTGAAGTATGCGACGCAGCTCTTTTGTTGGAGTAAGATGACTGACTATTGGCTCTAACAGGCTGAGGAGCATTTGTCATACGCATGGAAGATGTGTCACAGAAATGCGACCAAGAATCGGGAGTCCGTAATCCATATGTTGTCTCCATTCTACCTTGCTGACTGTTCGAAAGGTTGATTCTCGCCTACCTCATTCCCTGTCACCTTGTCACCACACACACCTTGCCAAGCAAGAAGCTTCTTGCCCCGTTTCCTCGCCTAGAGAAGCTCTTCCGCCCTTTGTGCGACTGTATCAAAAAGGGAGACCTGGGCGGGTTTGATACCGCGATGACGGCGGGAGAGGAGGACTTTGTTAAGAGGCGCATATACCTACCCCTTGAAAGAGGGCGCGATATCGCCTTGCGAAACCTCTTCCGAAAGGTCTTTATTGCTGGTGGATTCGACGAATCCAAGGATGGACAGGCCCCTATTCGGCGCACGCGAGTTCCCGTCGCCGAGTTTGCAGCGGCTTTGAGAATCGGCACCCACGCGGATGAAAGATCTCGGGTGGACATTGATGAGGTCGAATGTCTTTTGTCAAATCTCATTTACAAGGTGAGTGTGATAGATGTCCAAGTCATGTCAAAGGAACGTTTGACTGATCAAATTTTAGGGTTTGATGAAAGGTTACATTGCCCGTGAACGTGGCATGGTTGTGTTGAGCAAGGGTGGCACCGCATTCCCAGGAACGGGCGTCTAAGATGTCCGGCTGCTGTCATGTTACTTATTGGCAGCTTGCCCACATTCTTCCCTCACCAGCATCTGGCTATCAGTACACCAGATACTCAAACAGCAGTGATCCAGCACTCGGAACCGGCGGATAAAGCAGTGACTTCTGCACCATATTCATCAGGGCCTGGCAGGTTGCATTTCGTGGGTCATGACGGTCCTTGAGCAGCTCCTATACGCATACATAGCCTTGATGGCCGCTTACTGAACCCCATACCAGCAGTTACAGTGATATACTGTGGGTAGCATGCTGCGCGGATAGACGAGTGATCCAGTAAATGCCAGTCATGCTGCTCTTCCTTGTACTTAGACATCCGTAAATAGACAGGATAGACCAATCATGATCACTTCACGACTCGTGTAAGAACAAATTCTCAAAAATCCAGATCTCAGCATGAATTGAGGGAAAAATGTATGATACAATGTGACACCAAGCAACCACTATATATACATACATGCAACCTTCGATACGGTGCTAGTGACCCATCCATAATCCCAAACGTGAGTGAACAGGCAAAGACACTAATAGATATAATGACTGAATGAAAGACCAACCCAAACCAGCAGGGTCCAAACTTAACACGTATCATTTGGCCTCACAGCACCCTCAAGATCATCCTGTTTAAAGTAATAACATAATTGATTAGCCACTCATCCCGCAACCCCTCAACCCGGAATGTTAACAAGGGGGGGGGGAAAGAAAAGGGAGCGGGTACTGCCCCAAAGACTCACCATGTGATTACACATTGCCACAAACAAATCGAAGAACAACTTCCCTCCCTGTTCCATCTCCATCTGCATTGTCCCACTCCGCTTAAACGTCCCCCGACTTCGAATAATTAAAGCCAAATAATGCGCTCGCAGTTTGGATTCATTGTCGGGTGTGTGGGCGTATGCGTACCGCGCACTAGTGAGGATTGTATGACAGGGGATGTTTGAGTGGAGGCCTTGCTTTTTCAAGGCGAGACGTTTGAGGATCTCGAGGGAGTATTTTTGGGCGGCGCAGCTGTGTAGAGGAGGGGTGGTTCTTTGTTAGGGGTACTGGATTTGGCTTTGGTTTTGGGGGGTTGTTGGGATGGGGGAGGGGAAGGGGATGGACGTACTATACTGCCGTGTCTCGTAATATCTCTGCTCCGGCGGAGGCAACGAAGATGGTTGCACCGGGGTCTGTGTCCCCACTGGTTGTATTGGTGTTGGTGTTGGCGTTGGTGTTGGCTGCAGATGTTTCAAGATCCCATGTGTTGTTGGTTTTGTCGTGACGGAGGCGTGGGTAATAATCGCCTCGATAGAGGTATTCGAGAACGCAAGAGAAGATTTCGGGTTGTTCGTCGGGGAGGTCAATGGGGTTAGGGCTTGAGGATGAGGTGGCAGAGGAGGAGTCGCTGGGGCGATTGCAGAGGGCGGCGAAGTAGGGGGAGACGCAGAGGATGTCTTTGTGGGCGGCGAAGAGACGTTTCGTGGGTCCAATGGTGAGGGTTATGACACCTTGGTTTAGGGAGCTGCTACTTCTATATATCATGATGGAAGCTCTGGGTTAGTGCATTGATGTTGGGGTTTGGCATTGGAATAGACGGACCTTCTTCCATCAGGGGGGGTATCGGGGGAGTGACGGCGATGGAGACGCCTTGATGCAACGGATTGGTCTCGAGACCGTGCTTTGGACTTTCCGGCTCTGTATCTGGAGGAGAAGCTGTCCGGGTGGTGGGACTGGGAGCGTTTTGTGGAGAGCATCCTGGGGCTGTTGGTGTGATTACTGGTGGAATAGCCTTCCGGGGGCTAATTGGGGGGGGGATCTGGAAAAGGCAGCCAGGAGGAAAAAAATCGAGCCTGAAGATGAAATCAGGGGTCCTTTGCGATTATAAAACCCAGTACGGAGTACTAGGAAGGAAGATGGTAACCCTCTGGACAGATACAGGTATGTTTGACCTCTCCTTTTATTGCGGTGTCGAGAAAGGGGCTGTCTGAATCAGTCGGCCACGAGCACAGGCCATCCATCATCGTCGGACGAGGACCGAAGGAAATTGCTCATCCTTTATCTTCAGGCCCTGGTCGGATGGACGTGACAGGTATCATTTCGACCGGGATGGTGGCATCTTCTTTGTGCTCGCCTGGCCAGGGAACGACGAGGGGAAGTCCAGGAACGCGTAACGGCAGGTATCGGACGCGTAAAGTGGTTTCCTGCATCGCCAAATGATCGCGCTATCACGGGGGGAGCCATTGGCCAATGATGCCCCGGAGCTGGAAAAAAGGGGGGTGGGGACGCAGCTGGTTGAGCGAATCAACATGGGAGACGGTGGTCCGGCGTCACCCGCGATCGGCGGAGCACTCGATGCATCCAAGATCGGGCACAGGCAGAGCCGTGGCTGACAGGGATTTTCCTGGTCATCAAATGCAGCGCCGGTTGACTGGTCGCACTGACAGGTCCGAGTCTCGCTACGAATCAGTCGTTGATTCATGATTTCATCCGGATCGGGGATCATGGTCATACTCCATCTGCACTCTGCAGTGCCCGGGCCGGCTCCGTGTTACGATGTCGTAGTATCTGCACCTGGGTTTGCATGCAGTGTACCGGTGGAACCAGAAAGAGACTCGACCACTGGCAGGTTGTCAGTCATGTCCTCTGGAGGTTAAGAGGTACAATGTTCCCCCCTCAATTTGATAGCCCCAACTTGTACCCGCCGAGAGGTCGAGTGACAATGAATTGCTGACATGATTATATCGTTGGAGGAAATACAATAAAAGTTGCATGTATGTACAACCATGTGCGACCCAGAACCTATGCTCACCCAGCCCAGATGCGCCTGTATCATAACACCCGTTTGCAAATTGTGTATCCGATTCCCATTGCTGTGTGGAGATGTGCCTGCACCTGTGTCGACCAAACTAAAGAAATACCTTTCGGGCCTCCCGAGGGTGGCTCTCACTAGGACAGTAAGGGCACTTGAACCTGCTACCCTTGCACAGCCGTTTGAGCGACTCCTCGGCGATCACATGCCCGCATGGCATCATCATGGGCGGGTTCTCATCTGTGGTCTGCTCCTTTGAAACGGGACAGACAAAGATAGAGTGGAAAAGGTACGAAGGTGGCAGTGGAATTTCGACCTAGAGGGCGTACCAGTCAGTTTGAGGGCTGTAAGGTATCTACGCTTCAGGTGGCTTACCGGTAGTTCGTTCTCCGTGGTCCACTCCGTCCGCTTGGCCTTCATGATTGTTTGCAGCTTCAATAATGTTGGAAGCGCTATAGCGCCAGCGGTAGCAGCTACATACAAAGGCGAATCCGCCGACAGCCCCAGGAGCGAGCAGAACTCTCGTGTAAATGAGTGCGCCACATCGGACCACGCAGATGGGTTGTTGAAGATATTCTTGTATGGAGAGTCCTGCAGATTGGGGCAAAAAGCCATTGCGCCCAACAGCTGCTGGACCTCACGCAGATACCTGGGCAAGAATGAGTGAAACTCGCTCCTGGCGTACTCAAGAGCCGCCTGGCGCCCGCCAGGACTCGGCCCTTGCTGATGCTGCCCACCATGAAAAAGCCACACGAATTGCAGCCTGCACAGTTCGAATTCAAGATTACTACCTCTTGCTTCCAAGGCATCTTTATTGTCTCTCGACCACTGTATCGCTGGCAGCAGGTTGTTGTTTTCTTTTAATTCGTGGAGTATATAATACATGGTGGCGAACTGCTTCCGCACCTCGCCCGAAGGAACCTCATCGAGGTCTAAGAGGGAAGCCGCACTATCCGTAGCGCTTAGGCCTGCCTCCTGCTGTTTCTTCATCGCTTTTCTTTCTGCCATTTCGGACAAGAAGGTCGCTGCAACGGAAAACTGTCCTTCCCGAAGGAGGTGCATGGCGATAGCTCTATTGATGAAGTGCTCTTGGGATGATAGGACGTCATGTTCAGTGCTCGGCAAAGGCCTGTCTTTGAAGAGCTGAACGAACAATGGTGGTTAGCCCGTGCCATTCACCGTAGGAAGCCCGGCCCATGCTACCTTATCTAAAGATTTTGAATATTTGTTCAGACTGCTGTGTGTTTCTTTGAGACTATCATTTATGGAATCAAACGAGGATTTGACTGGGTTCTGGAGTTTTGCCAGCGTGGTGGCGGCTTGAGTTGGATCTGGGATAGGCCTCGTGATCAATATAGTTCCGAACCGGGTCCGCGTAACAGTCCGATAAGGCGCACTCACCTGCAGCAATTGCGTTTCGTGCCGACTGAAGTAAGTCTATAGTTGACTGCACCGACTTCAGGCCTTGAAAGGCCGTGATCTTTCGTGTGAGCCGATCGTGCTCTTTCTGTACCAACTCCATGATGGGGCAAACGGCGAAACGGCGAAACGGCGAAAGCGGTGTTCCCAAAGTTACCGCACCTTCACGACGGCGCTCGCTGTAGCCATATGTGGGTGAGTGTGATAAATATGTCACCACTGGATTCTGGGGCGGGGGTTATAAGATCGGCGAGAAAATATGTCAAGTGGGCTTTAACAGCCGACAATCACCGGGGCAGGGGTAGGTAGATGAGGAGGAGGAGAAGGAGGAGGATGGGCCGGGGACCCAATGGCTATTACGACATGACCCATCACGTGCACATGCCCCCGCCTCGGCCCGTTTGCAGTGACATCGCTTCACTACAATAATTTCCTCCCATATTCCTCCCACTCGATCCAACGATAACTATCTCGTCGAAACTTCCTTAGTATTGGGGTCTCCTCAGAGCCACCTGTATCATTTGAGAAATCGCCCCAAGAGAAGATCTTTCATCTCATCCCATTCTTTGGAGCTAGGAGGGTCTCCGATCATCGGTTACACTCTTCCTGGAATTGCTTTTTCCCCTCGCCAATGCAGCGAGTCGCCGAACTCCAGATGCCAACTCATGCCTGGCTAGCTAACGAACCAGCCAACCAACAGGGTCTGTGTCTCACCCAGCCATTTCCAATGCCTAATAGCTCTCCCCGTTTGCCCGACCCTGGACTGGGATCACGCATTGGATCTTCCAATTTCTCGCCCTCCGACGCCCTCTTTCGTCCTGCTGCATCGGGCATCTAAAGCACAAGCTAGCAGCTTGCGTCGGCCTGTGTTCGGCTTTTGACATCCAGTGTTGAAAGAAGATCCCCCTCTTGTAGAACTGCAGCGGATTGCTGCCCAGTGTCGTACCGCCATCCCTAATCGATCTGCAGGAGCCATGCCACATAAGGCCATTTTAAGGCGCCCCGTACTCTGTAGACGTTTCGGATATATGTTAGAAGCTTTTCAGCGGAGTCAACGCTGCATAGAAGAAGGAATGCAAGAGCCAAACAGGTACGGAGTAGTATGTGCACCAGGATTCAAATCAGCATGTCCGTGTAATAACTCTGCATCAATGCCGAGTAAATGTGTGGTACTCATAACTGCCTATTCCGTGAGCATCTACAGCATGTTGGGAACAACTATTTCAAGGCCACACTGAAAGTCGTCTTATATCTAAACTCCTAATACCTCAGCCAGAAAATGCTGAGCTGTCTTTCACCCAAATCTTTGAAAGTACTGGTCTGTTGAAGGAACCGCCTTTCTCATCAATTGAGCAGACAATGAATGAGAATCTCACTGGCCCATTCCTAAGTATTGATGAAGGTGATCGGCCCTCCATTTCTGGCAACATCAAGGAGTCCACAAGCTGAATTATTGAAGACGAGGCGAAAGACTTGGGGGTCGAGTCCGAAAGGATGACCAGCATACTCCAAAATACAGGAGAATTTTCGTTGCTGTATCTGCACCGGATACATACACCTACTCTTGCACAAGAAGAACGTGTACCAGAGGGCCCGGTATGAAGAGACGACAGCATTTGACTCTCCCGGCTATGATGATCACGTCGTATCTTTTACAATGGATGTAGGGTCAACCGGTCAGATTTATAATGTCGAAAAGAAATTGTACACGGATTAACAAAAGTACAACCTTCCAAGATAATACCTTGACAAAGCGTGCAATTCAGTTTCTACCAAAGCGGGTGGCATTGCATTGTGATGAGCGCCAATTACTAGGAGATGTCAATCCAAAACCATTTCATCAAACATATGGCGACAGCATAACTCACTTTTCTCCGGTCGAGCAAAGGCACTGAGCCTCTTCGGCATAAGGGTTGACACATATTTAGGTGAAACTACCTGCGGTGGTCGGCATCCCAAGTACGCATTCCTGGTGGGCCTCTGACAAGGCTCTCTTGTTGCAAACATGGTTTAGTCTAAGATTCACTCACAGGCCATCTAGTCATACATGACCGGCCCACTGCCAGGCTGATATGTGACATCCTTCTGATCCTAAGCTTCCCTTTGGGAACAAGGCACAGGCGACTACTTACTCGAGTACCGAGAATATTCTGAACCCGCTGGCTTCACATGTCCATGCTGGCGTGGTGCTAAAAGGACTTTATTGAGTTGGAGAAGTCACAGATGAATTCGTAAAATTGTGTCGGTCTCTCTGTGACTGGGGTTTGAAAAGCCCACTTCACATCGCACAGAGGCAGCTCTATTCATTCACCCAAATCTTCTTCTATGGGTAGAGTTTCGAGTAAGGATATATGTGAAACGACGCTATAACTGTAGATTTAACCACTGGAACCATCATCGCCGTCACAAATTGCATTCTTTAATAATCAGGATACAAAATGTGGATAATGCATCTGCATATCTCTAGATAAAGTAGCTCAGTCTAGTGTCTGGGTTGAACAGCCACCAGTACTGAGCAGTCAACGTGGTATCCTCAAAGGTAGCAGAGGGATTTTCGGGGAGATGTCTCCAAGATCAATGTCGCGCGATTGTATGCGTCCGTCGATGGCCAGTTCGACATTATGCCCCTACAGGTGGATTACTTCACGCCACAAAGGCACAGGTGTATTAAGAATTGTCGGGAGTCACAGTACGCAACAAGGTCGCGTGTTTCACACTGCAATATTAGAAAGATTGAAGTATTGACCATGACAGGAAACCACTCACGCAGAGGACAGGCCAGTGCAGGTCAGTGGAACAAATGATGCTGGTGTCGACAATAGGTACATGGACTGCGCTTTCCGGCAGATAGGTTTCAGAAGCGTACGAAACTCGGAGATGGACCCCGGTGAGACAATTATTGATGGGTTTCTTGGCCAGAGACTATAAAAGTGAGTTCTTAGGATTGAGGCATTTTGGGTGTATGTGAAAGTGCGGCAGCTTAGGAGCCTAAAAGCAGTGCGATCGTGGGAAGTCTCATAAGTACGAGAATAGCAATGGTTAAGTGAGAATCAAAATATATTGGGCAATTATCTATTGTATTAGTGTCAGTGCCGCCAGGAAGATGGTCATTACTTTTATCCACTACACATTAGTCTCAGTTGTCCAGCCCATCAAGGATAGTTCTTCATGTCGTAAAAGCTTAGGCGAACCTAGCTTATGAGTATACCTAGTAGCGTCTGCTTTATGTTCTATGAAGAAAGCTGTAGCCACCACAGATCTCTTTTGTGTTACCCATTGGTCGGAACGATAGCAGTTCCGGGAAGGTACCTAGTAGCCTTCCAATTGACAGGAGGTTCTATTCATGTACATACAATCCGACAGCACCAGCAAACCAAGACGCGTACAGCTTTAATAGCATAGAAATGTCAAATGGCAGCAAGGCACATAGGCTAGCACTTAGCTTATCGAATGATATTAATGACTAGCAGACGCTAATTGCTGTGTATTTGAATCGCAGACTACTTCCTGAGCCGCGGAGCAGTGCTTCCAGCCGTACTCAGGAGCCATCGTATACACCACTATATTTCAGATGGACTTCCAGGACTACTAATATTGTCCCCTCAATATATAATTACCATTCACATCATGCTAGTAGCGACTGAGCAGGTTATACCTCGGTCACTGGTATCGCGTAAGGTCAGCGACATAGACAAATTCTGACCAATCACAGCCGGGTTTGCACCTCGCTTACGCTAGCTCCCTGGGTGGGTCCAAAGGGCAACCGTATATAAGCTTGCCGCACCCGCCCAACTTTTAGAATCTTTTTTTCTTTCTTTCTCCATCCTGGTGCACGGGTTTTACACGTGTCAGTGAGGAGACATCCGAGACCGTGTTTTTGCTAGTTGAAAACTACCTAGTTTGACCGCTCTCCTTGGTCCTAGGATCGGGGAGGAATTTTTGAAAAAATAAGATGCCATGTCTCCGAACCTTGCTTGGTTCGGAGGCGGTTTAGAGTATGCAAACAGCAACACTGCTGTTGCCTATCTGACCATCAGATTGGGTAGTACTCGACATTGGTCTTCTTTTCACTGCTGCTGTCTCCCATGTGGAGGCCTGGAGAGAAGAGAGCCTTTTGTTTATAGTGGATGCGTAGTAGTCGTAGCTTTTTTGCTTGGTCTTAAATCATGAGGTTACGTGTTTGGCGTAGATGCCAAAATGTGGCAGTGTCGAACGCGACGGAGATTGTCGCGCCCTTCTGTGGAGGGTCTTGTGGCAGTGCTGAGGAACGATTGGGTTGTGGCTGAATGCAACTAGGCAGCTGCATTTCCTGCAGAACTAATTGGTCTGTAGCGTTCTAGAATAGCAACAGGCAGCAAATGCTTACCCTTAGAGGGATCGTATGTCCTGCTGAGTACCACCATTGTATCTAGTCCTACAATGAATCTGGAGAGCAAACCAGTTTCGGAGACGCGCAATCAATCCCGTGGGGTCTGTTGACGGCTTGGCCCCAGAACAAGACCATGATTTAGCCGCTCACCGCTCCAGGCGCGGTGCGAATCCCTTGTGACGTCGCCGACGGAACTCGCTGCAAAGGCCGGACAACCACCACCTGTCGGCCAGGCTTGTGCTTGTACTTTTTCTCTCAATTCCTGTGAGATGACATGGACAGCCCTTAGCTTGGCCCGTCTCTCCCACGCTTGACGTCTTAAAGCTTTCAGCTTCCGAAACCTCGGATATGTTACGGTTCTTCCTAACCCTTGTACGATACGAAAGGACCCCCGGAGGGTCAACGCTTCGGTCTTTCGCCATCCTTTAAGCACGGCCTCCTGTTACTGTGTTCTTTACCTCTCCTGAATACTTGCGAATATCTACAATCCAGGAATGACCCCTTATCCAGCCCTTATGCGGTAAAAAGGAACGGGTCATCTTCATCATGCCACCTCCCCCGACGCAAACAGGTGGCCAGGCAGCGCCTCCCACCATACAACCCCGCGAACCGGCACGACCTTCTATCAACACAAAAAATCCTCCTTCTATCAATCTCAATGGCCCTGAATGCCAATCGCCTCGACACGGTCACCAGAAACTCGTATTCACCGATCCGGTCGCCCTCCGATACCTTGAAGAAGATCCGGCAGCAGTTGTGCTACATCGTCGTTTGTCTCTAGTAGGATACGAGGTATTCATTGTTGAGCAATGGGCCTGTACGCGCATCCATCCTACGTTTATCATCACCACCTACACGGGGGATCAATCGCACAAGGTCGTGGTGGGGGTGCTGAGCGTCCCCACGGATGAGTCTACGTGGTCTCCCCGTATGAAGATGTACTTCAGCGCAGTCACGCAATGTCAAGCGCGAAAAAAAGAGACGCCATTGGGGACGCTCATGGTTACAGACTTGAATGTATTCCCATTGGCATTGACTCTTATCCCGGTACCCGACGGTGATGTCCTTAAACACAAGGAGGATTTCGTTGTTAACGAAAACCTTAAACGCTTGGGTTGCTCAGGTCGCTCTGGTTTGAAGCTACAACCACCATCTCCTGCTACCGAAGCAAAGTTCCACCACTTATACCGGACGAGCGAAAAGGTCCCTTTGTATTTGGCCGTCATGGAGCTTGTGAAGCAGTGCCAAATTGCTTTGATGATGTTCGGCAACCTTGCGCCAGAGTATGTGGACGGATTACTATGCGATGTCACAGAAGCAGCTATGAATGATTGGTGGACGGATATGGGAATGGACCTATTCAACATTGAACCGAGTGATAACATGATAGGCCCTATCTCTGTAGCCGCCTTGCTGGGTACTTTGATGGGGGCCCGAAACCGGCTTCATGCTTTCGGCGCCCCGGTTGGTAAGGATGCATTCGATATCTCTAACCTCAAACGGGGGATTGGAAGCTTCCAAAAGTCGCAGAAGCTGAAACGTACTCGAAGGCTAGATCGCCAGACCTTGGATCGCTTGCACCGGGTGACAGCGAAAGCTGCGAATGCGGAAGGCTGGACTGATGCCGTGAAATCTACCATGGCAGAGCTGAGTGGGCACGGGGGAGAGATGGTTATGGGAATGGTCCGGGGCCGCGAAAAAGGTGGTATCGCTGATATCGAGACCCTTGATATTGACAATTTTGCACATCTGGTCACTGGTGAACGGGCAAAATGGCTATGGAGGGGAAAGCCACGGAAGGGCGGCATTGGCGATAATTATGCTGGCGGCGCGTCGGCCGCAGATATGGTGTTCACCACCGACGACCAGGGTGGGTATTTTTGGACGAGCCGACGGCGACCCTCGCACGAGGACTTGGCAACGGATCGCATTCTACAAAGCTCAGATCGCGCGTGGAGGCCGGCGGAATCAACAGCATCCTTGGATGATAAGGACCAGAATCTGAGCCGGTTAGTCCGGAAAGGCGTGAGCGGGAAGGTGTCCGATGCGCGGGCTGGGTTTGGCCGGTTCAAGGATGCTGTAGGCCTCCGATCTCATCCCCACAAACAGTCTAGGGACGGCATAGATCTGGCCGGTGACTCGTCTCATCTGCCTCCTATAGATAGCGATACCGAGTTGTCTCAGTCGAAGAAATCCGACGGTGGCGCTCCAACCGAACCGGACAGCGTCCATGACAATGAAGCTCCGGCCCCGGACGATGACGCGCAAGTTGAGCCGCCTCCAAGAACCATATTACCGCAATCTCCCAATTCAAGAGCCCCAGCAATAACCGTAGAAACGGTTTCGTCCACTGCCGATTCAGAGTCATCGCGTAAGGTGTCTGTGACTCGAGCGGAAGACGAGGGGCAAGACCTCGAGCGCTGGAGGACGCTTTCCACCGATGTATCCGTCGACCGGGAGCAGACGTCTGAAGTTGGGATTATGTTGCTGCGTCGGCCACAGAGTTGCACAGAATTGAACCCCGACAGGGACTCTCGACGCTTAGACAACTACTGGCCTCGCCACTTGTCGTTCAGCACTGTTGAAGAGGTGGTTCTGGGGTGGGAGGGATTGGCGGGCGAAGCCTTCAAAGAGACCCCCGATACTCTCTTGGAAGAGGCCATTGTTCAAGAGGACATTTTAGCCTCCGATGCACGGATCTTCAGCTCGCGCATCCAGGAGTTGAGTGAGCACACAGTCCCTTGGGTTGAGCAACAGGTAGCCTCGGTGGATGATCTCAGTCGGTGCTTGCACGAGAGCCACGAAAAGGTCAACGCGGCCTACCTGGAACGGCTGGCAACCTTCCAACAAGTGCGAGGCCGATCGAGCGACCTGTTGACCGAAGAGCACACCCAGCTCACTGATTACATGAGACGGGTTGAGCTGATGGGCGCGAAGCTGGACTACGAGCTCCACGTCCTCGATTCCCGGGTCGAGGATGTCGAAACCAACCTCGATGAATTTGAACGGCATGTCAACGCCATCGAAACCAGAGTGAAGCTGCTGATCCGAGGGGAGCAAGAAAAGCAAAGCAACTCCTGGTTCTCCTGGTTTGGACGGATTACAGGATTCTTGACTACCTGACGAGGATTCTGGCTTTCCCCAGGACAAACCTTTGTAAATGCCCTCATATCATTTCTAATGTACATAATATCCGAGATAGACTTGCGCAGTTCGCGTTGACCGTGCAATGCAAAAGACCGAGAAACCCAGCCCAAGACCAAACAAACATGTATATCCAAACCCAAGTGATGCTCATCCCATCTATCAAGCCCGACCGCTAGACCAGGCCTTCCGCTCCAGTCATGCCATAAGAACTCAGAGAAACCATTCGGAAGGGCAGCCGTGGCAGATCTGAAACCCAAATAGATTATACACGTTGATAAGAAAACCGGTTAAATGAACAGCTCTTTCGTTTTTCGGCTTTACATGCCGCCCATGCCCATGCCGCCCTGTCTGCTAGCCGCATCACCCTGCATCTTCTCGCTGACCTTCATGTTGACTTCGAAGAACTTGGAAACGCAGCGGTCGAGGCAGACGGACTCGCCCTTGTTCAAGTCGCCTTCGCGGTAGTCGTTGGGGATGCACTTCTTGGTGCAGGATTCGGTGAGGCTGGTGTCCATGGTCAGTCACGGAGAGATATTGTCGGGATAGTTCGCACGCTTAGCAGCACGGGATTGGGAACGGTATGAATGGCAGCAAAGAAAGACGATAGAGCTCACCGGTTGAACATGTCGGAAACCATCTCGACCTCGGTCTCAGCGGCAGCAATCTTCTCTGCCGAGGACATCTTGGGGGGACCACCGAAGAGGAAAGACATGATGACGATGGGTTGGGGTGTGAAACTGGTTGAGCTGGAGAGGTGTCAGTTGCCAATTTCGAACAGATATTGAGAATACGCACGAAAGAGAATCGAGAAGCTAGATAATGACCGGAGAAGGGTGTTGTTGTATGCGGACCTGAGGTCGGAATTGAAGCTGGCCGGCAGTTGCCGCTCCTCACCGCCTTATGATTTTTCGTTCTGCAGACGTCTTCCGCACAACTCGACCCTTTTCTTCTCTTTTCTCTTTCCTCCTCCTAGTATGTGAGTCCGTAGTCTCTTCTTCTCTCCATGCAACCCATTCGCCCACTGAGGGCGTCAACGTTGAGGGTCGGAGGTCTTCTGTCTAGGTAAGCCGTCCATTTTGATATAAATCTATGGCTTTTCCCTGCACTTGCATGATGAGACATACCCTTCCAAATTACAGAACCGCTGCATTGAAGCTTGTTTTTCAAGTAATGAGTAACAAGGAAGCTTTATGTCTTCTGATTTATTCTTGTCTTCAACCTATGCACATTCTTGACTCGTGTTGGTTTGACAGCTGCTAATAGCATGTTCAGCACAGGACTTCCGATCCCCCGTACTAATCAGGCTCATGGCCAGTTTGCTCAAGTAATCCAATACTCACACACACCCTTGGTTCAAACAAGGTACAACAGCAACAGCGTCAATGGCTATCCTCGCAGAGTTTTTAAGAGGCGAGTGCAGCGGATCGGAAAAGCCGTTACTGAGCCATACCCTCGGCTTGCGTCCAACGAGAAAACGTTGACCACTGGGGAATTTCGTTCTCGCTACTACCGCCTAGCAAATAATGAAACCTTAGAGAAAGAGAAAGTCATCCTCAATGGTAGGTCCTAGCCTAAGCTGGCTCTACCATGTTACCTCGTACTTAGATCAGTAGGTAGGGTGCGTACCTTAAGACTTATTGGAAGCAATTTGATATTCTTCGATCTTATCCAAGGTGTCGATAAAGTCCAAGTTATGTGCAATCGCCGTCTATTTGAGGATGTTCCTCCGGCGACCTTTAAGCAGTTCTACCGTCTGCTCCGCCGTGGCGATGCCTTCTGTATGTTCACCGGCCGTCCTCGGCATCACACTAGACTGAACGATCTTCTATAGCCGTAACAGGTTTTCCTACGAAAACGGATAAAGGAGAGCTCACCCTTCTGGCGAGCGAACTGCCTCAGCTTCTGTCGGCCTGTCTGCACGACATTCCGCTGGATGCCAAAGGACAGGAGAACTCGCCGTACCCCCGGCATGTCCAGTTTCTCGCGGACCAGGAGATGAAATACGTCCTCCGAGCCCGGTCGGCAATCATTCAGTACATTCGCCAGTTCTTTCTTGACCGAGAGTTCATGGAAGTCAACACCCCTATCATCGAAGCGGTTGCCGGAGGCGCAATCGCGCGTCCATTCCATACCACAGCCACCGAGTTCCCCGATCGCCAATTGTCGTTACGGATCGCGCCGGAACTCTGGTTGAAGCGCCTTGTGATAGGAGGCTTTGACCGGATATTCGAAATCGGGCCCTCGTTTCGCAATGAAGGTGAAATTATCCAAATGAAGTGCCTGTAGCTAGCGTACTGACCTCTCGACAGGCCTTGACAAGACTCACAACCCCGAGTTCACTACATGCGAGTTCTACCAGGCCTATGCCAACTTGGAGGATCTCATGTCCACAACCGAACAGTTGCTTGGGGGAATGGCTGATCATATTCGTGAACTCCACGAGAATTCCCCCTTTACCGAAAAAGACTCCTTGACACCGTTCTACCAATTCGACTTTACTGCGCCATTCCGCCGACTTGATTTTATCCCCGCTATTGAAAAGGAAATTCAGGGCAAGCTGCCCGACCTCTCGTCCCCCGATGCCCTGGAGCAGGTGAAGGAAATATTCCGTGACATCGAACACCCACTCCCCGATAAAGTCACCCTCCCCCGACTACTGGATGAACTCTGCAGCATCTACGTTGAGCCCCAGTGCATCAACCCGACCTTCATCGTCAACCCGCCCGAGTGCTTGTCACCGCTGTCCAAGACCTTCGTTCATCCCACCACCGGCCAGCGTGTCGCCGCACGCGGAGAGCTCTTCATCGACGGACGCGAGATGGTGAACACATATGAGGAGGAGAACTCGCCGTTCGAGCAGCGTCGCAAATTCGAGGATCAGGTACGATACAGCAAGGAGGCCAAGGAGTCGGAAAATATCGACGAAAGCTACCTGGAGGCGCTGGAATGGGGCCTCCCTCCTACTGGCGGCTGGGGATGTGGAATTGACCGTCTCTGCATGCTGTTCACAGGCAAGACAAGAATCGGAGACATCCTACCATTCGGCAATTTGCGGAGAGTGAGCTCTCCCCACATTGCGCAGCCTATGAACCAGGCGGGTGAAGACGAGGAAGGGATCTAGACCTTGAGACGACCTCCAGTGACTGGGGATCCTGGCTAGACACGTCGACGCGTCTTGCGGCGGCTCTCCCATTGGTCCGTGACGGAAAGTGGATTTTCGCGATTGCTTGCAGTTCAGGGGTTTTATATGAGAGTCGCTGTTGTACATTCACAGCCGCAAGCGCTGGACGACTGGCTGGACCTAGACATAAGTGAAGTGGACGACTGAAACGCGGCTCGGCTGCCTGTATATTATCATGACCATTTGTTAGTTACCACAATACACACCTCTTTATTGTACATACCAACTGCAATATACTGCCACAACCACTCAGTCCAGCATTCTCTGCACAAATCAACCCTCCATTCGGCCGATGCTCATACGATGCTCGTCTGCGATAAGAAGCCGCGCGATAAGCAGAATAGTTGATCGGAGCGGGCCGAGGCCATCTCATCCCACCTTCAGATATATAAAGTCTTTTCTCATATCCCCTCCTCCACCTTACTACTACTATCTATCACCACCAAACCACATCAACCATATCTCCAAACAACCGCAATGAGCCTCGACGACATTCCCGTGGCACAAGCCGTAACCGTCAGCTTGCAGGAGCTAATTGACGGTAAGTATACCATCCACTGATATATCTTCATCCCCATCTCTATCCTCATCCCCATCCCCATCTCCAAACACAACGAGTTTTTTTTTTTTTTTTAAAAAAAAAAAAGCCATCAAATCCACAACCCACTAACGCAAAAAAAAAAACCAAACCCCCAGGAACCGTCTCCCCCTCAACCCTAACCGAAGCCTTCGGCCCTTCCTCCCTAGGTATAATCCTAGTCAAAGACCTCCCGTCAACATTCACTTCTCTCCGCGCCCAAGTCCTCTCCAACGCATCCTACCTCGCTTCCCTCCCCGAACCAGAACTCGGTATACACACCCTCCTCCTCCCCTCATACTAACCACCCCACCCATCACTAACCCTTACCCCAAAAAAATAATATAGAATCCCTAACCTCCCCCACATCCAAATACCTCATCGGCTGGTCTCTGGGCAAAGAAACCCTCCGGGACGGCCACTTCGACACCCACAAAGGATCCTACTACCTAAACTGCGCTTTCTACAATGACCCGACGCTGCAAGGCGCACCCGAATCCACCCTCAACGCGGCCTTCCCCGAATACACATCCCCGAATATCTGGCCCCGGGAGACGTCCCTCCCCACCTTCCGACAGAGCTTCGAGGACCTCTGTACCGTGATTATTGATACGGCGGCGTTGGTGGCGCGCGCGTGTGATCGGTTTGCGGTGGAGAGTGTGCAGGGGTATAGGGAGGGGTATTTGGAACGGGTGGTTAGGGGGAGTGTGACTACTAAGGCGAGGTTGTTGCATTATTTTCCGACGGGGGAGGGGTCGGAGGAGGGAGACGAGAAGAAGGAAGAGAATGATGATGATTGGTGCGCAACGCACCTTGATCATGGGTGCTTGACTGGTCTTACATCGGCCATGTTTGTCGATGAGGAAGAACATAATCCTCAGCTGGCGGACAAGACGTCCCCGCTTCCGGAGCTGGGTGTTAGTCCAGACCCTAAAGCCGGATTGTATATTCGGTCTCGGACGGGACAGATCGTCAAGGTCAACATCCCGAAGGATTGTTTGGCGTTTCAGACCGGGGAGGCGTTGCAGCTGATTACCCAGGGCCAGTTTCGGGCGGTGCCGCATTTTGTGAAGGGGGCCAAGGGCGTGGGCAAGATTGCGAGGAACACCTTGGCTGTGTTTACCCAGCCGAATTTGGACGAGGAGGTGCAGCCAGGCGTTACGTTTGGAGATTTCGCTAGAGGGGTTGTAGCCAAGACTTATTGATTGATTGATTTAGTCTATAGGAACGGAGGCATGCAGCGCTTGGTATCTTATTGATTACTAGCCGAACACAATACTACATAGCAGTCAACTATCGTGCCGGGCCCGTTTGCTCTGCGGCTCCCGGTCCGGCACGTAGTCGCCCTCCTCCGTCTCCTCGGTGCCGCCTCGCAGTTGTTCAATGTGCAGCGTGAAATCCTCTTCCTCGGTTTCCTCGTCGTCCTCTCCAATGGATAGTCGGCCAGTCCCCTCCTCGGCGGAGCTCACCGGGTTGCTCATATCCGTGGCCCCGAGCCCCGTGCTGACGAGTTTGCTGAGTTTGCCTACCTTGGCAAAGTTGGAGCGTGACTGGGCCGACGGCCGTCCGATATCTCCAGGGATCTTGGCCTCCCGGATATCCGCCGGTCTGGCTATGCCGTCGAGCAGTCGGAGGTTCGCCTGCCACATCTTGATGTTCCGCGCGTCACTGTAATGGCCCACGTCCTCGCCATTCAGCGAGTCAATTGCCAGCGTCTGGGTTCGAAAGTCCCCCCAGAACCAAGTCCGGCCTGTTGAGATCCGTTCGTCAGCCTGGCGTGAGTATTCCCGTCCGCTCACCACTCCATGTAGGTCGTAGCCGAATGAAAGAGATCCAAACATGAGCTTCAGTGCATCTGGCTCATAAAGCCGGCCTAGGATCATATCCTGAGATACATCCACCATGGCCCCGGAGTGAACGTGGTACCAGTCACCGTACCCGTTCATACCCACGATATGGAATGCGTCGACGACCTCGTCAGGGGTTAACGGTTTGGTGGGCTGGGGATTATTGTTGGCTAGATAGACACGCCGGTGACTAGCTGTGTACACCTTCCCGCGGATGCGCACCTGGTATTTCTCGGCTAGATGTTTGGACTTGAGTTCATCGTCACATTGTTTCAGGTCAAGTCGGATCTCTTCGATGACCATAACGTCGGTGACATCTCTGGTCTCATGGGTTTGTGTATTGTAGCCAGTTGGTTTTAAGCGGACAGCATCCCCAACGACCAACAGCTCCGCGCCTATGAAGATTCCACGGCAATAAATCGACGCGTCAGGCCAGGCGCCTTTGAAATAGTATTTGTCCAACAGGCTGAATGACGACATGATAGTCATAGCGTATTCGATAGACGGGTGCAGTCTCTCTCGAGGAATGTTTTGCAGGAAGTGCTCGAAGGCACCGAACGGTTTGATAGACTTCAAGTATACGTACTTGTAGTGCAGGGAGTAGCTCTTGTCGGGGCTGTGAGGGTCAGGAAAAGTTTCAACACGGAACCCCGAATAGTTTATACTCATTTCTTTCGGGGATGTCGCGACGATGTCCTGGAATACGGTTTCTTCCTCTGGAACCTGGCTGATGATACCAGCTCGCCATTCAGGCGTCCCCAGCCATCGTTTTTCGCCGGTGGAATAGATTTGGACACAACTGTGCTCGGGGTTCCAAGCTAGTTCTCCTTCGCAATCTGGAGTCCAGAGTACGACTTCCCCAGCACGGGGCAAAAAAGACGGTTGCATATCTAACTTCTGAATGTGTTCATCAAGGGCAGACCGTTCTGCTCGCCAGTCCATACTCGAGGGTTCAGTGATGTCCAACTCCAGTAGACCATGTAGTTTGAGCTGCAGGACTGCGTGTTTGAACACGTCTGGCGTCCCTTCGTTATCTGTTGTAGGACATGTGGTTGAACCAAAGGGCCTCTCCGGAGGTCTACCCGGCCTGCCTGGCGGCCTTCCCGGTGGCCTTACTGGTGGCCTTCCCGGTGGTCTCCCGGATGGCCTACCTGGCGGTCTTCCTGGTGGTCTACCAGGTGGCTTACTTGAGTTTGACCCAGGTGGTCTGCCAGGTGGTCGACCAGGTCTTCCCGGGGTCCGTGTAGGCGTCCCGACAGGTCTCCCTGGGAGCCTTCCACGCCCTCGCCTTACTGAGCCATCCTCCACTGGTGAGATCTTAGCATTGGATGGGAATTTGGGGTTCGTTGGGTCAAACCTCCTTGACGCTTGGCCAGCTTCACACATAACTCACAGGCGCAGGGCTCCTCACCCCCTGTCATCAGATAGTAGAAATGTGGAAAGAACTGTTTCGTGGAATTGTAGACCAGGTTCACGGGATGGCCAAAGATTAAACGATCACGCTGGTAGAGTCAAAAATATGCCTTTACCCAAGTGTAGGGCTCGCAAACCTACGATTTCGGGGTTCGCCTGGCGCGGCCTGTCAAACAAAGCATAACCATCGGGCAGACGGTCAAGAATATAATTCACGCCTTAACCGAAGTCAGTGGTGGGATTCAAATTAAGCATAATCCTAAGATGTTGAAAAGGCAGCGGCCTGCAAAGACCATGTGTAGAGAGTAACGAAGTAAAGGAATAGGAGGTAAATGGCATGGCAAAAATCATGGCTGAGGCGAGGCAGGCAGATTTCTTCCAATTTTCTGTCTGTCTTCTAATCCTCTGTTGCCCCTGTTTAAAAAGGAGATAGGACTGTTGCTGATCTCCATGTGGTGACGGCGAAGTAGGTATCCAACCGACCCAGTTGCAAGGTGCCATTGATAGGTAAATCGCACCAAGGTCTCAACGGGGATTTTTGCGAACAGCAATTCCAAAACACTATCAGAAGAAGAAAGACGATCAAACACACCTCGCTGGTATTCCCCCGTTTTCTGCATCCACAACTTGGCCAGCTTCACCCGCGCCCGTTTATCTCCCACCGGCTTGTTGCACGTCTCTTCCGTGGGCCAGCTGGACTCAGTGCCATCGCTGAAGGACCGATTAATTGCGATAACAAAATTGTTGCCCTCGTCTGAAGAAGACGAGCCTTCTATCATCTGAGACATTATAATAAAGGGGAGATTTTTTTCCTTCCTTTTTTTTCACTTTTTTTCCCTGTGTTTCTTTCCTTCTGACAAGTAGAACTAAGATAGGGCGTGAAATTTGAATGAAAATGAGGTTATTATCCTGCAAGGAGAAACCACATTATTGAGGTTGAAAGTATCGCGTGAAATAAAAAAGACACGCTGAAGTGCAAATGAGATAAACACAAACAGTCAATCTCAAGGGAGAAAGTGAGCAGAAGAAAGGATGGTGAAGCTGGCGAGGACTAGATCATTCATTGCATGGGGAAAGTGCAGGTTCCGTGCTGTTGCCGTGGGTGGCGGTCATGTGACCCTACGTGGTTGCACCTTGCGAGGTACCAAGGTGTGATAATGACAAAGAATATATTGCTATCCTTAAAGAAGCAGAGATACAGTTGATTTTCGAAAAGATGTTGTTGGGACTTGAGGCCGTCAACAGATGGCACCGACCTCAGCCAACCTGCAGTGTAGGAAACCCTACCGCTGACCATCATCACTCAACTGCTTGGACCCTAGCTGCTTCAGATTCGGCCTCATAGGGCGGTGGAGCAAGCTCTCCCTCCTCAATCCAGACCTTGCGCAGCTCGTCCTCAATCTCTTCCCGGCGTCGCTTCCACTCTTCGACCTTGTCAAGCCGCTTGCGTATCTCCTGCAGCTCCTTCTCTACCCCCAGCTTCTCCTTCGCGGTACCAATCCTCTCAAACTCCCATTGTTCACCTTCATCTCCAATGCTAATACTAAGGTTGTAAGTGTGATACTTCTTCAGGGATGCGCGCGTGGAAATCGTGATCAAGGTTATTCCCCGCTCCTTTGCCCGCTGGTACAGCAAACCCTCGACGTCGGAAGAGACCGCAGAGGTTCCCTCATCGAGAAAGGCGTAGCGAGGCTCGTGGTAATATATACGTGCCAGTGCCATGCGCTGCTTCTCTCCTCCGCTCAGTACATCTTTCCATTCCTTGCGAGAGTCCCACCCGCCCTCGCGCCCGGGAAGGTAGCCCAAATGAGCGTCGTCCAAAACCTCCTGCAGAGCAGCGTCGGTTACACCGGCCTCGTGCATGTCGATCGCTGTGTGGGGGTAAATGACTTGATCACGCAGAGTACCCACGCTAAGATAGGGCCGCTGGGGAAGGAACATGATGCCGTCGAGCCCAAACCCTCTGGGACGACTGACCAAGCCGCGGTACACTGGCCACAATCCGGAGACAACCCGAGCAATAGCAGACTTTCCCACCCCATTCGGTCCGGATATCAGGAGGTGGTCACCGGAGTGCACGACGAATGACAGCGATTCAAGCATTTCATCGCCACCACGAGGATAGAGCGAAGGTGCGACAATGGGGACTTGTTCCAGACGCACGCCGTCAAAGCCGTTGTGAATCGTTCCTTGTACATCTGCCAGAGAATATAGTTCGGCATGAGAGTTGCGAGGGGGGTAGTATGCATTTGCATGGACTCGGTGGAGCGTGGAGATCAGGCTGTAGACTCGAGACGTATAACCGGCCAGTTCTGAGATATCCTTGATGCTATACATCATCCGGCCACCGGCATCGGCCAAGGACAGCATCAGGCGCTTGTTGGTGATGAACTCCTTCATGCGGTCTCGTTCCCGACCAGTTCCTTCGGGCACATCTTCCAGCTCCATACCACCACCTAAGCCACCCCAGGCAGGAAGGAAGATTGGCAGAGATGTAATGAGGTAGCCAAAAGCAGACCAAGCGTACTTTAGAATAACATCCTCGAGCATGTTATAGCGGATCTTGAGACTGTAAATGCCCTCCATCCAGCGTTGAAGGTCCTTGAAGCTTCTCGTTAGGAAAACCCGTTCGATGTCTGCACCGCCATAGAAAGATATTTCTTCAGCATTGGCAAGTAATCGGGAATGTAAGCTTCGGAAATCGCCCTCCTTCTTGCCCTCAACGGCCTTTAGCTTCCCAAAGGGTGGCGAGAGCTTCCTCAGGACTGCTGCTGTACTGAAGTAGCCCGTGAGAATACCCGTAAGGGCCAAAGGTCCAAGCGAACGGTACAGTTGATAATTGAAGACGAACAAGTCCACCATAGGTTTCCCCATGGACGAATAGAGGGCGGCAGCCGCCGAACAGAAGAGAGTAAGGTCCTGGGTGATAAATTGGTCCGGTCCTTGGCCGACACTGCCATCCAGATTCATCAACTTGTAGTAGTTGTTATCGGCGGTGAGGTAGAGATCGTGGATATACCTCGTCAGCCGGGTCCGGAAAGCGATAGACACCTTCGACTGGAGAAACTTGATCATGGCATTGGTGTAGGAAGCAAGTGTACCGATACCGCACCATTTGATAATGCCCCAAGTGAAAGCACGCCCTTTACCAGTGACGAGATCCCTCACAATCTCGCCATCGAGGCGTGCGATCAATAGAGATAGATATGTCCGCAATAGCAAGAACGCACCATGACCCATCAGCAATCCAGTCTCTTTACTGCCCCATCTCGGAACCATGATACTTCCGAGGCTGAGGAACTGGTGAAGGAATGCCAGGTTCAGGCCTGGCTTTGTGGTTGGCGGCGGGATTTGATTGACCGACTCTCCATCGCCTACACGGGCGGCGGCAGGCGGGTTCAAGAATAACCGTCGGTGCGCGTCAAAAGTTGTTTGTTTGGTGGGATAGATTTTAACCTTGGAGGTCATAGAATCCTTATAGGGTACGTATATGGTGCGAGTTCCATCTTTTCCTCGAATGCCGGAATTCCGACGCAACAATCGACTTCCACGGGCACGCTCTTTGGCCCTCTCCCTGAACCATTTATAGCCTCCATATCCGGAGCCCAAAATCGATAGGATCAGTGTAAGGGTGGCGATGATTTGGGTTGTTTTGGATGAACGCTTTATCCGGGAACGAAAGAGACTGGCATAGTAGTTGAACAGCGTGACGAGAGGATCGTCTCGGTGTCGAAGCGTTGATTGAACAGCCATCATGCCTCATCTATACCACACTACCGCTCTCAGTGATTCCTGATCTCTGTATTGCACAGTGCCCTCACGGCAGCTTACATCCTTAGGCCAGGCTGTCGAAGGCCATGAGGGGAAGCGTCTACAGGGATGACGCGATCTGTATCCTTCTTGGGCTGCGATTTGAAGTCGGATCGAACGTGAGGGGGAGACGTGATAATAGCAGAAAGACTTGTTTACTGATTGTTAGCAGACAGCTTATTCAGTAGGTCACATTATGGGTGAAGCTGGCAACATCGATACTGGAGCAATTACGAGTTGACGCATGTGAAGACCTCGGGCCAACATTGCGGAGGGGGCGGAGGCGCATCTCACGTGCGGAGTCCCCAGACGGTCATTACGTCGAGATCTGAGATCTGCTCCAAGGATGAAGCAATCGATAAAAAAAGATGTCATCGGCTATTTTTTGGAGCCGAGAATCAAAACAGCTGGACATAAGACTAGCTTCCATCATCTCACGAGGCCCAGAAGGCCGAGCAGTTCGTTGACATCATCCGATTGAGGTCGGGGTAGAACTACGGAGTTCTCTGTAATAGAATACGCGCTGTCAATACCGTAAGCATGCTCCCATCCGATTTGGTTCAACTATGGATGCCTGCCAGGTGGAAGCGCCCAACTTCCTAAACCGACCAAGGCCCC
This sequence comes from Aspergillus carbonarius ITEM 5010, assembly GCA_001990825.1. Taxonomy (NCBI): domain Eukaryota; kingdom Fungi; phylum Ascomycota; class Eurotiomycetes; order Eurotiales; family Aspergillaceae; genus Aspergillus; species Aspergillus carbonarius. The sequence continues at coordinate 1,028,254 of KV907497.1, forward strand.
TGCAGCTAGATAGGACACTGGCTTGAACTCCAGGGTACGATTCGTGCGGCTAGCTATCAAGTAACAATGGTGGCATCCAATCCTACGTGGAGGGAGGGTGCTGGTCGTTAACACAGAAAAAAAAAAACAGCGTACTTTCTGGCTGGCTAAATCTACGACGATACCAGCCGCTCCACTGCCCGTGGCACAGGCATCATTTGATAGCAAAGTGCCGCCAAGACACGGTGGATCGATCTGGTGTGTGCCTCTTAAGCTTCAATAGCGGGTAGGTTCCGGTAAGACACAGGAGTTCTTGAAGTTTGAACATCGTACACTACGAGGCCTTGCTCTCCTAAATTTAAGGTCAGTGCAGATGCCGTCAGACCTTAATTAAAAGCACCGCATACCAGGCACTTCAGGAGCGAAGCAAGCCCTGTGATGAAGTAGCTCCGATGTGTTGAGGCTGGGTTTGGAGGTGACCTTTTTTAGTTCAAACCGTTCATTATACTCCGTGGATGTCGGCATAGTCAAGACAAGAATAGCATCCCAAAACTGCAGGATGAAGCTCTCTCTCTCTCTCTCTCTCTCTCTCTCTCTCTCTCTCTCTTAATGCGGGGTCTTGGTAGGGTGATACCAACAGTGGAGAGAGCTTGGAGATTTAGTAATACCAAGTAATTACCAGCGGCATCCTTACCTGTCTGTCAATCTGTCTATGATAAACCAGTCCCAACATACCTCTTTGAAACAAGAGCTTGACCATCGCTTTAAGTTCAAGGCAAGCTGAGGTACTCTGTAGAATGCGCCATTCCCTCTGTGTCACAATTTAACCCCACACATAGTTTGAAGGACATTGGAATGTTTCATACAGGCTGAAATGCTGCGTCCCTGTGATTGTTGCTTAACTTTTCCTGCAAATGATGGATGGCTGCAGATGCACTTCCTCTGGCGGGTATAGGGTCTTCTTTGATGCAGACCGTTATTACTGAAAAGCAAGGTCATACAACCGGAAATAACGGGGTCTTAACACCTACAGCATCTAGGTATGTGTGCAGGTATGCAAGTATGAGTAGGCAAATAGGACATCGGTCTCTGCCGCGCAGGAAGGTCGACTCTCCCTAGACGACTGCACGGACCTATTCTTGTTAGACAACATCCGATTTGCAGGTGACTCCAAGTAGATGCATGGAAGTCCGCCCCGGGCGCATCATCCGCCAGCCATGGTGGTGGGCTATAACAAGCAGGACATATCTACTAGTGGTTCAAATTTTTTGGATATGAGGGAATTCCCCAGGGAAGCAGAAAAGGATAGTAATAGGTGGTGCCCGGTAGGATACCTACTCCAAGCCGATGGTACACAGTAATGGAGGGTGATAAGGTAGATGGTCAATGATAAGACTGATTATTAGAGAACGATTGACCCAATCAAAGACCGGCTGGAGAGACACTGAAGATGATGATAGGTATGAGCGGAGCCGTAAGGCACACGATGTTTAGGCCGAAGCCTGGCAGGATAAGAAGCGAATAAGACCGAATGCTTCTCGGAGTGGAGGTGCCGGCTAGGATCTCAATTCTCAAGACCAAGACATGGCATTAAATTTCAGATCCTGTATCACCGAGTCAGTATTGATCACCCACAATAGCCGTAAGTTATTCTTGGGTCTTGCCTACTTTCGTATTGGTGCTGCCCGCATGGCTGAGCAGAAAGCCGTCACCTGGAACTGATTTCAGGGTCTTAAAGATGGAGGGAGGGTCGGGAGGGTACGTTTCCCATGATTGCTTTGATCATGAGGAATGAGACGCTGCAGGTTCAGTGAAGGTGGTGCAACCTGGATTGATCCGACTCGTGCCGACAAACATGGATAACCACTGTGGCGAGATGTTACAGAGTCAGAAATTCGAGAGGTGGGCGGAATAAAACGCAAAAGAAGAGCAAATACGCATCACGACTACGGACTACACATTCTGTACTCCGTACGGAGTACCTAGACGGGCTATTGAAGTGCCCGATATACCCCAGCCTTCCATCCATGATTATCGAGACCACCACGGCCCATGGCTGTCCCCGATTCGCCCTGGAAGCGCCCACGGAAAGAACGCGAACAAGATTCCTGCGCCAAGAACCTTGGAAGCAAGTGTGCTAAGAAGTTAGAAGAGGGTTGGTTTATTATTGAGAGCAAAGGTTCCATCCTCAGTCTTCCCAGTTTAAATTATGGGTAATTGAATAATATCAGATGGATCATTCAAATCAGGTCCCCTTCCGGATGACTCGAGTCGAACCACCACCACCTGGGCGTGTATGCATGAATTACGGAGTACATCATCAGTACGCAATCCTACTTAGTGGAGATGGGTAAGTAAGGTATGTCTGCTCTGTATGCAATCAACCCAGCATACTTACAGAGGTTGCTACTATCCTTGTCGTGCACATGTCTAGATATGTACGTGGTCAACCTCATCGACACATGGTTCATCATGGTTGCCTCTCTACATTCCCACTCCCCTGGTATCGCGCAAAGTTCAAGGTACGGGGCATCTCCCGTCAAATCAGCCCCAAGCCTGCTTGAGGGGACTGAACTTCCTCCAATAGCTGGTCCGGCCAGTAGGCGTCCGAGTGTGTCTGGCCCCAATTCTGCAGCCCTGCATCTTCTGGTCCAGACCAGACTTGGCCTGTGTTCTTCCGTTTTTTCCTTTTTTTTTTTCCCTTTCTCCTCCCGCTTCGGCCTTCTCCTTAGGCGTTCCGTTCCATCATCCGTAATTTCTCTTGCGTTCTCCGATTTCTGTTTTTTCTTTACCCCTTGCCCCCCCGTTCCTTGAGGCACACCCGCCCCAAGTGGCCCAGCAAGTCAGGACGGCGCATCAATGTTCCTACTGGCTAATTAAGGTCATCATTTCAGTCAAGCCCGCGCGCGCAGCACGGTGGCAGTAATTTTAATTTTACTATCACTCTTATTATACTCCGTATATTAATTAATTATTGTTATTATTATTATTATTATTATTTTATGACCATTCGTATTATTATCACCTTTCATGTTTCCCCCTCTCCAGTCTCCCCTCCCTTCTCCTCTCCTTCCCCCCCTTTCCCCTTCCTCATCCTCTTAAACCGGTTAGCCGCCAGTCCAGGAGCTAAGGACAAGCCACCCTTTTGGCACCATCATCAACCGGCTTTGCTGGACGACTCCAGCGTCCCGTACCCGGACTGACTTCCCTCGACTTCTGTGCTTCCCCTGTTGCTCGTCCTGACTGTTGTAGACGCCATCGGACCGTCGAGGTAGTGGAATATCTGCCTTTGACTCTCATCTAACGCCTTTTGTCTCTGTCGACTAAGCGAAAGGGACGAACCCACAGCACAAGAATCCGATCCCCAACCGCCGATCCGATTCCTAGAGTTCCTTTTCACCCTAACCACCTTAACTTCCCTCCCGCTGGCCAGCAACCCGTCAGCCCCAGTGCAACAATCGATCCATACCCTAAATCGTTTACGTTACAACCCTCCTAACTACTACCTACCTACCTACCTACCTACCTACCTGACTACTACTACTCTCATCCTTACCTCCACTCCTCCGTACCACTTAGAACCCCATCACGCGTCCGAGGAGTTGCACCCTGGTCTAACCACGTGATTCCCTGTTCCGACAATCTGCGCTTCCACGCTCGAACCCTTTCCTGCGATCATCCCCAGACCCGTCCCAGATCGTGCCGGTCGCATATGCTTTTATGCCCGTTTGCCGTCAGGATTCCTGGATATTGGAGGGAGGATTGTTTGGATTTCCTCACTGCGACGAGTCTTAGTGCTGCGCACTAGCCTCCTTCAAGGCGGTGGTCCGGGACCCAGAGCTAAGCAACTTACTGGTACGACCTTAGTAACCTGCCTCCATCCCATCCCATCCATAGGAGGCGTGACTGCACACTCTCTCCTCTTCCTTACCGGCGCACCCCCCTTCTCGGCGGTAACCCTGGTGGTCATTGTCCCCGACTCCTCATCCTCTCGCCACTCTCCTTCCCCCTCGGTTTCTGTCTCTGTCCCCCCCCGTGAACCTCGCTCTGCTACCCTCAATGCTCGGAGGGAGCTTAGAGCGAGATTCCTCACCATCAAACTCAAAGGCGGCCACCGGAGAAGCGCCCATGCCTATCGCGACGAGCCACCCCGACTTCAGTAAGTTCCCTGGCTATTTCTAGCTTCGCGATAAATTCTCCGATGCGCTTGGCTTGCTCCCGGGAATCTTCACTGATCGCTTCTTTGTCAGATCCTGAATCGTCGCCTCAGGACCAACCCGCTAGCACAGATGCGTCGCCTCCGTCAACCCATCTAGAGCCCTCCAATGTGGTTCAGGAGTCCATCGCACCGGCTCAAGGCTCCGCAGGCGACTCGGGGGCCACCTCAACCGACGCACCGAAAAAGCAGCACACGCTGCTGCCCATTCCGTCGCGTGCATCCTTAAAGGCAGACCGGCAATCAACATTGGACAAGAGCCAGGATACCGCTCATGATGACTCCGAGAATACTCTTCGCGGTTCGAAAAGAAGCATATTCAAGGGTCGGAGGGACAGGAGCAGAGGCAGCAGTATGAGGTCACGTCGGCAAAACCAGGAGGGGGCGAGTCTGGAGGAAGACAAGACAGCAAGTCCTGACCTGCGTGATCCGGCCAAGCCCGAAAGGAGGAGCAAGGTCTCATATAGGCTGTTCGCCTTCTTGAGTTGCTGTTCCTCATCCAGCGACGATCCGGAAGATCCTGCCATCCCAGCCAAGAGGACGTCCAGACGGCCATCGGTTCCAAACACGCAACCCGCCCCGGAAAAGACGGACGCCAATGCGGGTGATTCGAGCACCGCGGAATCCAAAGACCCGAGCTACTATCGGGACGAGAAACCCAACATGACTGTGACCTCGGATCAGCCCATGTCCCAGGTGGACGAAGAGCGCACTGTGACCACTCCCGACCAGGGCTCACAGCTCGACGGCGCAGCAGTACCTAACGCACCTGAGACCGACCATGTGCCATCTTTGCCGCAGGACAACACTGAGTCTCAAGGTCTTGAGGTCGGTCAGAGTACTCAACCGGCCGCTACGACCGCCGAAGTACCCGCGATTCCCAGCGAAACGGAGGATCCCGCCCAGAAAACGGAAGATCCAGCGACCGCATTGACGGAGAAGACTCAGGATGCTGTTGAGACTGACGAGGTACCTAAGCCACCGTCGTCGGAAACTAGCTATGAAGACGAGAAGTATACTTCGCACGATGAGGAGGCAACAGTGCTACCAGCTGAATTACCTCCACTGATGGCTCCATCCGGGCATCACGCAGACACAATATTACAGGATGTGCAACAACAATTCCTCTTGCCTCCACCTCTTCCTCATCTTCGAGACAGGAAGTGTTTGGTTCTCGACCTGGATGAGACGCTAGTTCACAGTAGCTTCAAGGTCCGCATTTCCTTGCCCATACTTCCAAAAGCACAAATGCCAAGCTGACACGGTTGCTCTAGGTTCTTGAACGTGCGGATTTTACCATTCCTGTCGAAATCGAGGGCCAGTACCATAACATCTACGTGATCAAACGACCGGGCGTCGATCAATTCATGAAAAGGGTCGGCGAGTTATATGAGGTGGTTGTTTTTACCGCTTCGGTTTCCAAGGTCAGTTGCTTCCAGACGGTCGGCTTCACGGTCGCTAATGGGTTACAGTATGGGGATCCTCTTTTGGATCAACTGGACATCCACAACGTCGTCCACCACCGACTATTCAGGGACAGTTGTTATAACCACCAAGGCAACTATGTCAAGGTCAGTCTCTTGCCTAGTGAACATATACCTGCGTGACGTGGACGCTGATGTCTGTTTAGGATCTCTCCCAAGTAGGTCGCGACCTGCGCGACACGATTATCATCGATAATTCCCCGACTTCCTATATATTTCACCCTCAACATGCGATACCCATCAGCAGCTGGTTCTCTGACGCTCACGATAACGAGCTTCTTGATCTGATTCCTGTTCTCGAAGACCTTGCCGCGGCACAAGTGAAAGACGTCAGTCTGGTTCTCGACATTGCATTGTAATGCCTGTAACTACATTGTCTGGCATTTGCATTACAGCATGCTTCTTCACTTTGCGGGTCCAGTCGGTCCTGAAAAGAAAGAGTCGCCCGATATTTGGTTCAACTGCAGCCAGGCCATCCTGAGGGTCAGATTTAGTCTTTCCCGGGCGTTGAGGCCTGCGGTAGTTGCCCGGTGAAGATGTGTTATCCTTTTCGTTGTTCTTTTTTTTTTTCCCCATTTGATTCCCGCTTCCCTTGTCCATTGCACCCTTTTTTCGAGCACCGGCCATGTTCCCTGTGCTCCCAGCGAGCAGATACCTGATTACCCCCGTCAGTCTTGTTTCCTAGTGTTTTGACGTTTCTCTTCTTCTTGATGCATTCTGCAGGCGTCCGTCTTGGTCATCAGCCAAAATTTGCTGATCTCATGTATACGCTCTCATTTACATTCCCTCTCTTCTTTCATCTGTCTTTTTCTACCTCTGGACCTTTCTTCGTCTCCATTTTGTGCCCTTTTGTCTAACCCGCAGCCCGCAAGAGGCTCGACTGCCGCCCTGGTTCTTTCCTTTCTCCCTGTGACCCCCAAACCCGCGTTGTTTTGTCTTTTGTGCACCATGATCTGCTTTTTGGTGACTCCCCTCGCGTGTGGCATTTTGATACATGTCCCAAGCGCCTGCCGCTGCTTCTGGTACACGCATAGTCTCTCATCGATCCCGAATTGTCGGCGATCGGTGGCCTTGCAATGTATATGTACTGATTGGCGTACGTGCTGTACATAAAAGCGTCCGCCTTCGCCATCCAGCTCGTCCCGTGTTTGAGTAGTTTTTTGAATGGACAATTTCACGAGACTACCACTCCAGCGTAGAGATAATTGTAGGGAATGGCATGACGGACAGAACGCATGCGCGCTTATTGCTGGTAGCGATATACTATAGAATCGATCGCGCATGGTCGGGATCAGATCAGGCGGACTCAACGCCGCAATCAGGTCAGCTTCAAATCCTTCCATTACATCTATCCATCCATTCATCCCGCCTCCCCACCCATCACCACCGCCCTTCAGGTAGACTCCTCCTTTATTCACATCTTCCGGAGCCTGCCTATTCCATTGACTGTTTCCCCCTGACAATCTCCCTTCTTGAGCCTCTCCGTCACGCTCTTGGCATCGTCATACCCTCCCGATCCGCTCCCCACCACCACCCACGATTTCCCATCCACACCACCCCCAACAGAACGAATCCTATAGTACGCACATCCCAACCATCATGAAGGACAAAAACGGCTGGGACGGAAAGCTCCGCGTGGAGCCAAAAGCCATTATCACGAATCCAGAGGCCCTGGAAGACCCGGATTACTCGGACTCGGATGCGCCGCCGGTGGAGGAGATTCAGGCTGATGAGGGTAGGTATCTGGGTTTCCTCTGCTGAGATAAGTTGGATGGCGAAGAGAAAGGACGCGTGGGAATCGGACTGATTGGTTTGGGATTTGCAGATTTACTAGAGGATGAGGATCCGGATGCAGAGGTATTTGCGCTTTTGACGCGTTTAGGCGTGAGGGGAAGGGAAGGGAGAAGCTAACATGGGGTAGGAAATCGACCTCGTTCATTGTCGCATAGGTTCGATCCCGGCGCTACGGTTGGAGAGATTCCCCAAGGTGCAGGTATGTATGCGTGAGATTTCGCTCATGATGAGGGGGGTGTGGATGCTAATGGATGGGTGATGGGGTGACGGTAGAAAATATGCCTTCGACAGAATCAGATCTCACGAATCGATTTCCCCACGAATGTCGCCAAGTCGTTGACGGAACTTGATCTCTACGATAATTTGATATCGCATGTGAAGGGGCTGGATGAGTTTGAGAACTTGACCAGTTTGGATCTCAGCTTCAATAAGATTAAGCATATCAAGAATATTGCGCATTTGGTCAAGTTGACGGATCTGTACTTTGTGCAGAATAAAATCTCGAGAATAGAGGGTGTGGAGACGTTTACGGCGTTGAGAAATTTGGAGTTGGGGGCAAATAGGATTAGGGTGGGTGATGATTGTGTGTGGTGATGCTTGTGGCGTGGTGATGGCTGACTGGTGCCTAGGAGATTGAGAATCTTGATAAGCTCAAGGCGCTGGAGGAGCTGTGGTTGGGGAAGAATAAGATTACGGAGTTGAAGGTATGTGCTTGTGTGGCTTTCTGGGTGGTGGTGGTGGTGGTGGTGGGTGGCTAACTGATGATGGTGATAGAACCTTGACGGCCTCTCCAACCTGCGCATCCTTTCCATCCAGTCGAACCGTCTCACAAGTATCAGCGGCCTGGCGAATCTGAAGAACCTGGAAGAACTCTACGTCTCTCATAATGCGATCACCGAGCTGAGTGGGCTCGAGGAGAACACGTCGCTGCGCGTGCTGGACTTCTCCAACAATCAGGTCTCCAAGCTGGAGCATCTGTCGCATCTGAAGAACCTGGAAGAACTGTGGGCGTCCAACAACCAGCTCTCAAGCTTCGATGAGGTGGAGCGCGAGCTCCGCGACAAGGAGAAGCTGCAGACGGTGTACTTCGAGGGCAACCCATTGCAGATGAAGGCGCCGGCTCTGTATCGGAATAAGGTGCGGTTGGCGATACCGCATATCATGCAGGTCGACGCGAGTAAGTCTGCCCTACGACTTTCATTCTGGACCCAATGCTAACAATTGTAGCCTATATCCGCGTGACCTAGGTCAGCAAGAAGAGACCATTGGCAGCAGCATAGCGCTTAATCTTCATCTTCCCGATCGATAGCACTTACCTACCTACCACCTACCTACTAGAATTACGATATACGAAGCAACGTAACGTACTATACACCCAAACCCAACCCATAAAATACATCCATCCATCCATCCATCCCAGAAACTCCGTAGACACAGCGTAAGACCATTATTTCATAACTTCTCCTCCTTCCCCTCTCCCTCCCCATTCGCATTCTCATCCCCATCCCCATGTTCACGTTCCCCTTCCCCTTTCCCTTCCCCCTCCCCCAACCCAAACCGATACAACCCCATCAAACTCTTCCCCCCAAACCTCCAAATATCCCGATCCAAATTCCTCTTCACCCGCTCAGGCACATGCTTTTTCCTCCGCATCGGCCCATCCGCCAAATAATCCAACGGAATCCCCGTCTTCACTAGATCCTCATACATATGGCTAGACTTATCGACGTAAAAGAACGTATGGTAGGGATTTCGAGTCATCGCAGAGACATGATTATGGCGCGAGGCCTGGATCGTACACATCAAGGTACGTGGTTCTGCCCTGAGCCCTGTTGGCGTCGTGTGCGTTCGTGCTCGTACTCCTGTCTGTGCTTGTGCTTGTGCTTGTGCTTGTAATTGCGTATGTGCATGTGCATGTGCATGCGCATGTGATTTATCATCATTCTCATCCGACCCCGACCCAGAACTCGGAATAGGAATCCTCAAAGGCGAAGAGTCCAATGCTGCTGATGCCGCAGACGCAGACTCAAATATAGCGATGGTGTTATGGGATGATTTGGAGGATTTGTTGGTGGGATCGTACTATTATTTCCATTCGGCAGATTTTCGTTAGTATATCCCATCACTATTCATTAGTTGTTAGGGGGTTAGGGGAGGGGGAAAATTACCTTTAGGTTGCGGAAGGTAACCACTTCGCCGAATTTTTGGAGCGCGGAGAGAATGAGTTTGCTTTCGGTGAGGGAGCGGGGGGGTGGGGAGGTTTTGATGTGGATGCATTTTGGGAGGGAGGGCATGGTTGGGTTTTTGTATTATTGTTGTTGGTAGTGGTGGTGGTGTTGGGTTATTGGGGTTGGGGGGAAGGCATTGTATGTTCGTTGTTAATGGGGAGGATGAGGGAGTGTAGATGGGATGGATCATGGATGGATGGAGAAATGTTGGTTATCGCGGTCTTGGCGTTATCTTATCGCCGGCTATCTACTGTTTACTTCCGTACTCCGTACATCATTTAGGTTTAGGATGGGGGAAAATATGGGTTGGAATGAAGCATTATAATTCGTGAGATTTATAGGAGTCAGATTGTCTAGAAGATGGGAGCGTAGAGGCCGTACTGGAGATAATCAAGTTAGTATACACACAGCAAGGGAAAGAAAGGAAAAGGGAAAGGAAACTCACACCCAGAGGGTCATTGAACCGCAGACCCCGATCCAAAGCCCCAATGGCCTCCACTTCCTGCTTCTCCAAATCCCATCCCGTAACATCCAGGTTCTGTCTCAACCGCTCAGGGTTATTACTCTTGGGAATAACTGCAATATCCCTCTGCGTAGCCCAGCGCAACAACACCTGCGCCGGGGTACGTCCATACTTCGCAGCAAGACCCTTGATAATGTCATGCTCAAACAACGGCGGCGTATCCACCGCATTCTTCACATCCAGCTCCAAGAAACTCAACGGCCCGAAAGAACTATACGCCGTAATAGCCAAGCCCTCCTTCTGAGCGTAATCCACGAGCCTCTCCTGCGTCAAGTACGGGTGATGCTCGATCTGCAGCGTGGCGGGACGGATTCTCGCATACCTCAGGAGATCCATGACCAGCTGAGCGCTAAAGTTACTAATACCGATGCTTCGCGCGAGCTTCTTATCCACGAGGGTCTCCATCGCCGTCCAGGTCTCCTGGATAGTGGCCTTGCCGAATTCCAGTTTGCCGGATTCGGACATCCAGCCGGGCGGGTAGCGGACGGCCGGGTCGACGTACTTGATGGAAATGGGGAAATGCACAATGTAGAGGTCGAAGTAGTCGATGCCCCAGTCGGCGAGCTGCTTGCGACAGATGGGCTCGACGCGGTCACCGTCGTGGAAGCTGTTCCAGAGCTTGGAGACGATGAAGAGCTCTTCGCGCTTCACGAGACCATCCTTGATGGCTCGCGCGACACCCTGACCGGCTTCGAGTTCGTTGCCATAGTCTAGTGGGGGGGAATTGTCAGCTTCGTTGGGGCTAATGTGGGTGTGGAAGAGAGGAAGTACCGCAGGCGCCGTCGAAGAGACGGTATCCCTCCTTGATGGCATGATAGACCTGGTCTGCGCAGGTGTCGTTGTTCACCTTCCAGAGACCAAAGCCCACAAGGGGCATGTCGTAGCCGCTGCTGAGCTTGACGGTAGGGGAGGCCATTGTGATTGGGAGTGAGGTCTGAGTACAGGGTATGGTAGAAGCAGGAACAGGGGATGAAGGGGAGAAGGGGGAGAGGAGGTTAAAGAGGGGCACGACTAACGACTACCCCTCGGTCATGGTATCAGAAACTCAAATCCATTGCTCGTATCCACTGGATGAAGCCAGGCACGGGACGGAGTGAAGCATTGGAGGCTAAATGATGCGTCGCGGCTGTATGTCCGATGGAGGGAGAGCGCGAGGCCCGGCCGGCCCGCCGGTTAAATGCCTCTCCCGGCTAAATCCACCACCCACTCGGCCCTAACAATGGCATGTCTGGTATCGGACTGATAACTGCTGAAGGTAACCAGTCCTACGACGTAGGCTTAGTGTAGTATTATTCCATGTGGAGGGTGAACAACAAGGCAATGTGAATAAAGGTATCCTGACATTATTATACACTGCATAAGAATTGAAAGTTCCCACCCGGCTAGGGGTATTATTAAAAGTACTTTTCTGCCATAATTATCATTAAATAGTCCACCACGGTCTGTCCATTAAACCGCCTGCACCGTATTACTCGCCGTATAAGCCGAGTGTGCGTGCTCATGCGCTCCCCCGTTCATCTCCGCCGGTATACTGCCCGGCCATTTATCAAGCTCCTCGGGCATGAACTCGTAGCTGTGGCTTGGGTTCGGCTCCCGAGGCACCGCCACATGGTGATCGGAAGAGGCGTAGGCCATGTGTGGGTAATGACTGCCGGGTATGTCTCCTGACATGGCGGTGGTAGTTGGCATCCAGGACGCCTGGCTGTGGCTCATGTCGTCGATCGACTGGGCGCTTGTCACCAGCATGCCGTTCAAAAGGGCGCTGTTATCATGCACATTCACCCCAAGGGGTGGCTGGTGAACGTAGTGGCCATCATGCTCAAGGCTGTATGGACTATGGTTGGAATGTGCCAGGGGAACCTCGGGCATGCTGAGCATTGCCGTTCCACCGCTAGAACCACCGAGACTGGTCGGCTGGCTGATGTCATGTGGTTGAAGGTTTGGGAAAGCATCCAGGCCCAAAGTCACGGCGATCTTATCGCCCAGACGATCCTCTTGCTTCATCGAGCCCAGAAAATCGAATGGAGCGTTGAACATCTGCGCGACGCTCTCCTGGGCCGCTGAATATAAAGGCCAGGAAGTCTGAGAGACAGTATTGTTGTGGAGCAGCTCGTGAGATTGTGGCTGATGGTAGACGCTATGGCCGGGACGATTCAACAACATGGAGTCGGCCAACGACAAGGGGGGAGGAAGATCGATTCCAGTGGCTGTCTTGGGGCTGCTGTGAGGGATCCGCTCAGACGGGATCACGCGACGCCAGGTAGTGGTACCAACGACGTCGCGGGGCAGCGTCTGTCGAAATTTCCAGAGAAGGATCGCCACCCGCTTCTTTTCATCCACAGGGTGTCCTGAGTAAGGATTGGACATCCGCCGCGAGCCGTAGGGTGCCATGGCCCGAATCTCCTGGACGACTGTCAGGTTGCGGAGAAACTCTCTGGCTTGCTCAGGGGCATGGTGTCCAGCACTCTCAGCCAGTTTTTGATCTTGTGTGAGCTTCGTGAAGCGAATAGCCCACCATTTGGACTCAAACAGAGGCTTTACTTTGGTGTGCGTTGTAGTGTGCACCGGCCTCGCGACGTCCTGACGCCCCTGGTAGATTTCTTGGCCGTTCTCGTACATGTAAGTCTTGCAAGACCAGTTTTCCAAGTCATTGAGCATGGGTACACCAGCCGCATTTGCTTGGGCAAAGTCCAGTTCCAGGTGAATTCCAAGCTTCGAGTTCGCCACGGGGAAGTCGTCCATTATTTTCAAGTTGGCTTCAATTAGGATTATGTCACAGTCCAGTGGAGAGTTTGGATTGGCCATCAGTGAATTAAGATATGGGAAGGATGCTTGCCAATTCCTCATTTCGTTCAAGGCAATTGGCGCGACAGGGTGGCGCTGGTCGTCTTGGAGGCGGCTGTAAATATGACTCGCATCCTCGATACGATCAGGCTTGTCTGGCTCGCTCACCCACATACCAAAGCCGAGGCCTTGGATGGTGTTGATGTTGGTGTCGTGCCAGCTTGGGTTCAAGGAAAAAGGAGCCGGCGGCAGCTCGCCTGCGTAAGCCTGTCTCATAGGGTCATGATAGGTGGGGTGGAGGTGATTGCCATAATGACTTGACAAGGGAGGATCCATGGGAGGCCCCCATCTTGGACCAGCGGGCGGATGTTGGTTGCTCGAGCGGACGGCCGCCTCTTCACGTACAAGTCGTTCCCCTAAGGCACTGAGTTAGGCACTTGATACAGCATCTGGATGGAGGGCAACTTACAGTCGGGGTCCCCCTTGAGGAACGAGTCGAGGACTTGGAGGTGGCTGGACACTTGCTTTCTAGTTCGTCGCTTACCAGTTTTCTTGAAGATGAATTCAGCAATGAGCTCATTTCGACCATATGACTTTCCTCGTTCGGACCATTTCCGTCGGCCCATTGGCGGATTCGCCTCGAGAGCTGTGTCAACGTTAGTTGTGTGTGCATCACTCTTAGAACAGAGAGCTTCCCACCTTGTTGAAACGCGTCTTCAAGCTCGTCCGACCATACCGGTTCCCCATCTTTGCCAGTGTCCCGACGAGGGCGGGACCTGTACTCCAGATACTTGTTGGACCGGAGATAGCTTCTGGGCCTGCTACGAGGACCGATTAGGCTGGGCCCAAACGAATGCAAGCGGCGAAGCTTCTTGCTCTGAAGCCGGAGGTTCTGAGGGGGCTGAAGGGTGGTGGGAACAGTGGGCACTGGATGTGTTGGAGCTGGGGGTTGAGGGTACTTGAACGCAAGCTGCTGCAGCTGGTCGTCACGACCAACAGCACCGCTGTCTGCTAGGTTGTCGGAGTATGACTGGACGTTCCCAGAGGTATTCTGTAGGGCCCGGTCCGTATGGGCTCCTAGGCTCTCAAGAGTCGACTGGTGTTGAGGCACAATGCACCCCGTTTGCCAGTGAGCCATCGAGCGGACCACCGGAGAGGATAGGCTCTGAGAAAGAATGACGGAGAATGCCAAAGAGAAGGGTGATGAGGAGTGCAAAATGCCTACTACTGCCAACCAAAGAACTCAGTAGTCACAACCCGGCAATCAAGAACGTCGATGCTTGGAGAGAATGTAAGAATTGGGAGAGAGAATGTGGGAGCGAGCAGCATGGTGTTTATAGGAAACCACTCTCGCCCTGGAGAGGGAGGCCTAGTGGCATAGCTGGATCACGCTGCGTGTTGATACACCACCCCTCTAGGGCAATGTCGACTGTTCAAGGCGGGGAAGGGAATCTCCTCCCAAGCTTCACGCGTCTAGGTCGAGCTATGAACGAAGGAAAACCGTGTCCGAGCAAATCAGGAGGGAAGGAACCGCTCGATGGGAACGAGCGGAAGTTTGATGCAAGGGGCCCTCAGGGAGCACGAACCAGTGAGCTGCTCCTCGGAGGATTTTGCGCACGAGATGAGCATTGACTGCTACTCCAAGGTGCAGGTACAAGCAACCCGACGGTCAAGGCTGTGGCAAAGACCATGCTCTGGAATGAGCAGTGGCCAACGACGTTGTCCGTCGCCATGGGAGTGGAATGTCAAGCTGGTTACGTAGATCATGCCGGAATGTTGCTGGGATGATCCAAGGCCTAGTTATGCCTCGCGCTGATATCCAGGGTTCGAGCGATTAGGTGTATAAGGAGTTAAGGGAAAGGAAGCCTTGAATGGGCGAGGATAAAGGAACCCGCGATGGGATGACAGGATAGACTCGATAGGAGTTTCACTGCACGAGCGGACGGGTAACTCTGCAGGACGCGCGCGTATGTACGTGTTGACAGCCGCAGGAACGTGTTGCCTGCGTCCGCACTCCATGTTCAGTCCGCGATGCAAGGGATATTAACATCAAAACCACACCATTGCCATTGTCTGTCCCTATTAACAGGGAGAAAGAGAAGGGACATCAGTCCTCGTCGCCGTCCTGGGCCCCTACAGTGAATTTCTTGCGCCCAGGCCCCGAAAGTTTCTGTAGTTTGACCCTGTCCACCTGCTCCCCTACCTTCTTCTCGATCTGTCTGATCTCTTCCTCGGCATCGATCGCCTCCTCGTTGGCAAACTCCAGGACCAGTTTCCTGCCCAGAAGATGCGTGTTTTTGAGCGCGTCCATGGCATTCTCCGCTTCGCGAGCGCTTACAAAGTCCGCAAAACCAAAACCACGAGCCGACCTGTCAAACTTCTGAGGAACCCGCACAGAGCGGAGCTGCCCGTAGGCTCCAAAGAGTGACCGAACATCCTTCTTGGTGGCTTGGAACGGCAAGTTCTTAATGATAATCTTCGTCCTTCTGGCTGCCACTTTCTTCGCGGTATCTTCGCGTCTCCTCTCCTCAGCCGCATCCATTCCACGATGAGACACCCTAACTACCAGTTCATGTTGATCGAGCTTGTAGCCATTCATGGCAGCAAGAGCAGCTTGAGCCTGGGCCTTCGTCCGGAACTCGACGAAGCCAAAACCCATGCTGAGTGTTTGTCCGGGCCGCTTAGGATCCGGCTTGGTCTTAACCTTGCCGGTCACAAAGCCATCCAGTGGCCGGAAGAGGTCCACGAAACTTTGGTTTGTGGTAGCGAAGTTGAGGTTCTTTACGAAAAGGGTTGTAGTGGGTGTAAGCTGATCAACTTCATCTGCCGCAAAAGTGTCAGCGGTCGAGAAGCCTTGAGAGACAGCCTTAGTCTCTATGGTTGCTGGCTGCGGCACAGCTGCGGCATCAAACAGATTCTTGGGGGCTTTCTCCAGGAAGAGGATGGAGTCTCCCAGTTTTCGGTAGGCAAGACCCTTGAAAGCCTTCTGGGCCTCGTCTGGTCTTGAGAATTCGACAATGGCTATCGTCCCACTGGGAGGCATGAGTAACCTCGTGATCTGCCCAAATGGTTCAAGTAATTTTCTGAGCTCATCAGTCTTGACGCCGTACGAAAAGTTCTTTACTAGGATAGCAGTGTTTCCACGCTCCCGCTGCTTGAAGGCTTCAATATTAACCCCATTAGCTGAGAAGTAAGCTTTCGTTTCTTGGATTACGTGGGTTTCGGCGTGGGCCTGCTTCACAGCAGCGTCCGATGAAGTAGGATCCAAGAGATCTGCTTTCGAGACACCCAGTCGTTCAGCTACTGAAGACATAACAGCATCCGCCTGCATTCCGTTAGCATGTGATACTGGCGTTTCCATTGCCTAGTTCACTCACATTCATGTAAAGAGAGTTCCAACTGAAACTAGAAGACGTGGCATCCATCTTCCGCTTGATTTGCTTTTGCTTCTTCAGAGGCAATTTCGCCAAATCAGCATCGTCGATCTTGTAAGTCTTCTTCGCAGCCGCTGGCAGAATGTGCATCAAGCGACCTTGAAAGTGTTTCCCATCGAGACTCTTGTAGGCCTCTACGGCCGCATCAGCATCGAGGTACTGGATGTAGGCAAATCCTTTACTGGTATTAAACCGCGTATCGAAGGCCACGTGAATCTAGTTCCATTAGCATCTTGCAGAAAACTAAAGAGTCAAAATAAGCAACAGGAGTGTGGTGTAGCTCATCAGATAACAAGAGGCATCTACTAAAATTCTCTTTCCTGTTCACATCATGTGCTTTGCATCAGATGTCCCTATCAGGATGATCATCATTGAGCGGGGGGTGGAGGCGAATATACAAGGCAATAACAACAACTCTGGAAGGTGGCTGGATGTACTAACCTCTTCGATTCTCCCAAAAGGAGCAAACAGCGGTTGAAGATCGGACTCGGAAGTGTCGTAAGCAAGGTTTCTCACGAACAGACGTGCAGAGAGACGAATGTTCTCAATGTTCGTGTCAACCTCCGGCTCCTTGACTGTTTTACCAGCATCCGTTGAAGCGGGTGCGACGATCTGAGCCTCCCTAGAGTCAGCTTCTTCATCTTCTACTACTTCAGCAGGGACAGTGTCCTTCTGCTGGGTAGTTTCAAGTTCCGCCTGCTCCTCCTCGTCGAGCAGACCAAGGAGACGACTCGTCTTGGACCGGAGCCAGTCCGCATCCGTAACAGGTTGTTCCTCGGTCTCTGCAACAGCATCATCCTGCTCCGCCGGAGAGTCGGTGTTTCCCTCCTCGGTGTGGTCCACCACCATTGGTTCAGGTGACACATGGTCTTGACGGTCAGCAGTGTGAGTCTCCCTAGACTGATCATAGTCATCGCCAAGCTTCGCCTTCTTCCTTTGCGCATAGGTAAGCTCCTGGGGTTGTTCCTCTTCTTCAGCGGGCTGCTCTGGGGGTGAGTCTTTCTCCAGAGGCTTGGGCACGTCATCATCGTTCGCCCATGTCTTGGTCTTGGATGAATGTTGCATTACAGAGAGATATTCTTGCAATCGAGCGTCCTGCGGGGCATCTCGGCCATCCCGCTTACGCTTGAGAGAAGCTTCTGTGGCATCGTTCGCAGAGGGCCTATCATGTTTGCCAGCTTTGCGAGTGGGTTCGGCATCGATCTACAAAATTACTGGTCAGTTCCAAGACCACCTTGACTGTCAGCGGGGAAGACGAAAGAAACGAAACGAGTCGAGTGAGAGAGCAGGGAGCACATACCGGCTTAGCAATGTCTACTGAGATCTTGGACATCTTCATGTAGGTCTTATTGAAATAAGAAACCGCCTGCTGGGCGGCTTCATGGCTCTTGAAGCCCACGAAGCCAATCCTGCGCTTGGGCAATACATGAGCGTCCGTGACTTGGAAGCGAGTAGCAAAATGCTTCCTCAATTGATCATCAGAAAGGGTTGGCGGAAGGCCAGAGACAAATACTCTGGTGCTCTCCATGATTGTGACAGTGGGGTGCCACGGAATTGCTTGGAAGAAAAAAAGTTCGAAAAATTTTTGGTGGAATGTTTTTTTGCTTCCTTATAGTGCCGAGGGCGGTGTAGGGGGCGGCCTGGCCCGTGCCCGATCCGCGCGGCGCTCATTGCGCGCAGCCAGCAATGTTGATTCCCAATACTTCCATTGGGCTTCCCTAGGAACCTGTTGTGCAGACTAGTTAGCTTGAGGCTTGGTCCTTGTCTGAAATCCTTGCTCTTTCTACCACTCCTAAACCTCGAAGATACCACCAGCAAAATGGCTAGCGAGAAGAAGGACAAGCTTGAGCGTAAGTCCCCAAACGCAGCATCCTCGTGCCAACGGCTAACATGACTCTTTAGCGCAGATCAAGTCGGTCGATATGGTAAGAAGAATTGCTAGCGGTAGTAAGTGGCTGTGCTCATAAGACGACAGACCGAGGATATGCAGCAGGAGGCTGTGGAAGTTGGTATGATCACCTCCGCGGGTAATGTCAAAGGGGGCTAATACAATGGCCAGCAATTGAGGCGATGGACAAGTACCACATTGAGAAGGTTGGTTCGGCGACATCCTCATGTAAGCTTGGTTAACAGTTGCAGGATATCGCCCAGTACATAAAGCGAGAGGTCAGCTTAGCGCACTCCATCTGAGCCCGGGCTCATCGCTCACATTCTACAGTTCGACTCACGCAAGGGTGCGACATGGCACTGCGTGGTTGGCAGGAACTTCGGAAGCTTCGTCACGCATGGTGAGTGTTACCAACAGGATATCAGGGGTGGTGGCTGACATTATGCAGAGACGAAACACTTCATCTACTTCTACCTCGGGCACTGCGCCATTCTCCTCTTCAAGACCCAATAAAGATGCGGCCGCAGCCCAGATTAATTCGCGTAAGCGACATCTATACCTCTTTCGAATAATTCGTGCAGGGAGTCGCGCTGTGAGAATTCCCATACAAAAGCTGAAGGAGACTCAGTCATATGGTCCAGAACGGAATGCTGTGGGGTTGCCTAGAGGGCACCACACGGCGGTGATTCTCCGAATTTATCTGCTACCTGATTAATCTTCTATGTTAATCGTTTTCAAAATGGCCTAGTGAATACATCCTTGCCCAGTAGCATAACCACTGCCAGATCACAGCTGTAGACGCGTATAAGTTATTATTCAACCCAGCATGCAAACTATATATATAAATGCCACCACTCTACTACTACTACACAGTACCTACCCGGCAGCGGGAGCATCGCGCCAAGCCACAGCGCCACACGTCAGCCCCCCAACCACAATATATGGCTGCCTCCCCCTTCCACGATAAACTTTAGGTAGTATTGACCTTCTGCCAGGTGCCCACGAGAACACGCCCGATCCATGAACGACAAAGAATCCCTATCCTAAAACCTCCTTCCTTCCCCTTAGAACAACCCTTCAATCTTCCCCCTTAACCTAGAACACCCCAACGCCGCAATCATGGCTATTTGCATCACCTTCGGAACACACGGTATGTGCCTTACCTACCTATCTACTCCACTCCACACCACCACCTATCTACCTACCAGCCAACGTCATAGCCATCAACTCCCATCCATATGAACAAACCTTCCACCCTCACAGCAAACAACCCCAAGATGGCAGACCATGCACACTCAAACTAACCCCAACACCAGAATTCACCTCCATGCTAGAAGGCTACGAGAATGTCCGCGCCTTCTGCTATAACTGTACGTTCCCGGATTCCGGACCCTGTCTGCCTGAACTGCCTAAATTTAGCTCTGTTCCTGACCCAGCCAAATTCTGCCTGCCCCTTTAGGCCAACATTGGAATGGTCATTGCTTGACGAGATGGTAAGTTAACAACTATCTCCCGTTCCTTTAAAAGTATAACATCTCAAGGGGAATAATAATGTGTGCTAATGGATATATGTATGTCTAGGCCATGGTTCACCGTCTGCTTTATCGTATGTCCAGTTCGACTACCTATCTAGTTAGTCAATGAAACTAACCGACTGCACTTAGCCTGTCATTCCTCTCGCGACACATAAGTACAAGGTATGTCGATGCTATCTTACGATTTTTGCTCCTTCTCTGTGTTTGGGGTTGGATCTGATAGCCGCGATAGGAAGTAACCTGCTATACGTGTCGCTTTACGCAGGATCTACGGTATGTTTTGATCATTATCACCGCCGCCACTATCACTATCAGCGAGTCCAGCTTAAACGAAGGCGTGAAAGACTGATGAGATTTCTCAGCGATCGACCCGATATCACGCCCGATACACGGCCTCCTCCGGGAGTTATACCGGGCCAATTACCCCAAGCTTACTACGGGGGTGGAGCGCCATTCTATCCTCCTCAGGGTTCGGGCCCGCCTCCACAGGCGTCGGGTGCTGTGGCACCGGCCCAGCAGCAACAACCGCAACAGGAGCAGCAGAATCATGTGTATAAGTAGTGTCGTCTTTTTTTATCCATTGGTGGAGTTGTGTTGTGTTGTGATTATGTGTGCTGGTTTGGCGGGCTGTATGTATTAACTAAATACCTTTTGCTTCGTTTTTTTCGGTGCTACGGGTTTTATGTATGTGTTGAGTCGATAATTTGCTTTATTTGCTCAAATGAAGTGCATAATATTATGGGTATTCTGTTGCTAGAAGCAAACACTGTAGTGTATACACGGTAACGAATGGGGTATATCCAAAGCAAGCCAACCATAGATCCAAATCCAACGTAAACGGACATTTCATCACAAGCCAGGAAGAATGGCCCTTATTTAGTCATCATCTCTTTCTCCGCAACTGGAGTCTGAACCCCAGAGACATTCTCGCTAGTCATCTCTCCCATGATCGCCTTTCCTCTGCCCTTGCCCATCAGGTCCATGGCCATCATCTTGACCGTCCTCACGATGCTGGCTCTTCCCTCGTATAGAGGGAAGATAACCACACCGAATGTAGTGCCGAAGAGCCAGATGAGGCCGACGACAACCCAGCCGGTGAAGAACTTCTTGCTGAAGACGTACGAGGTGCCGTACATGGGGATGGGCCAAAGGATGAGGAAGCAGAACACCATGGCAACGGTCAATGTGCGCGAGTAGAGGGCCGCTCGGTTGAGTTTGCGCATCTCTTCTTCCTCTTGGGCGACAGTCTGGGTGTTGATTTCGCCGGGAATGAGTTCAATGTCGACGTGGGCGGCGGCGGCAACGTCAGCGTCGTCGACCCGGCGAATGGCACGCATGCTTTCGTAGTCGTAGTTTTGGGAGCCGAAGATGAGGGTCAGGATGGGAGAGAAGATGACAGGACTGAGAAGGGCAGCTACGTTGCCGGCGAGCATTGGGTAGCTGTTGTTGATGTTAGTTGAGAGGAAAGGGTTGTTAGGCTGTGGGTTAGACTCACTTTGCGCCGGTCGTCGTGACGGTCAAAACACCGTATTCCTTCTTGGCTGTCACAAGCCAGGCAATAAGAGACACGGCAAGGCCAAGAGGTGGGGAGACTGCAGCTGCAATCCAATTCTGGTGCTTCCAAATGAGAGACATTGCGCCGGGGAAGACCGCGGAGGAAATGATGACGCCCATCAGCAGGTAAAGGTATCCCATACCAATCCCTGCATAGTAGAGACCTGTCGCAAAGCTAGCCATGACAACTGCCCAGAATACACAAGACATGTGCGAGACCCACACGAGAGTCTTTCCCTTGGCAGATGGGTTGATATAGGCCTGGTAAATATCGTAGGTGAAAATAGATGAAACAGCAATCAGCTGGGCAGAGAAAGCAGAGGTGACTGCCATGAAGATCATGATTGTCGTGCATACAGCACCACTGTAACCGAGAAGCTTCACTGCAGCGAATGGCAATACAAGACCAGCCGTGACATCGTCCGAGCTCAGGCGCTGAGCACCCTCCAGAGAAAGAGCAGTCAAGCCCATAGTGCTAGCACACAGCCACGGTATCGCAAACCAGCAAAGACCACCAATAACGTATCCAGGGAAAGCATGCACAGGACTTGCAGCAATAGCCTTGTTGTAGTATCCGTTGTCGAGGAACACGGTACTGTTGGGATAAACGGTTAGCAAGAAACTGAGGAAGGGGGTGGGGATTTACGAACCCAAAGTTACCAACCAGGTTAATCACCCAGAAGATCCCACCCTCCTTCGATCTCATAGTAAGGTAGCTTCCCTCAGCGTTGCCGTCAATCGGGTGAAGGTTCGATGCTGCTACCAATGCATCATAAACAGCTCCAGGGGATCCAAGCTTGTCGCTGGTCGCATAGGCGGAGAACGAGAAGATGAAGATGACAACAATGATCACCACTGTGTGCATGTAGTCCGTAAGGAATGTTGCCTTGATACCACCAAACAGAGTATAGAGCACGACACCGATTGGCAGGAGGTAACAGGCTGCAACTGTGTTGACTCCCGTAAGAGACGTCAGGACGGCAGAACCACCAGTAAGCAACATGGCAGTGACAAGGGTGTTGGTCATCAAGCAGAAGACGATGAAAACAACATGCACGACGGTTCCGTATCGAGCACGGAGGGCTTCGAGGAAGGTGTGCGCATTTGGAGCCCTCCGCTTGAGCTCAATGGCCAGTGTGGCGAACAAGATAATCTGGACCGTAGCACCTATCTCATCGGGTCAGAATAATCCCAAACTCGTTGTTCCTGGCTTGAAGTACCTGACGCATAGAAGAAAGGACCCGAGACGCCGTATTCATAAGCCACTGTGGTCGACTGAAGCAGAGTTGCAGCCCATGTCCAACTACTGACGACTGCGGCGGCAACCAAACCCGATTTGACGGACCTTCCTGCGGTTGAGAACATCTCCGACGTCTGTACTTCATGCTGGTACCTATGCAATTGCCGTTAGCTTCTTCACGTCACGGCATTGGATGCTGGTGGGGGGCCAGTGGGTCAAAAGCCACGTTCGAGAAGCATATACATACCGTTTCAGGGCCCAGGTGATGAAGATCATCAATAGGGCAAAAGCAAACCCCAGACCAATGATGATGCCATATCCGAACCCTTGTGAGAGGGGGGCTGTGAATGTGACCGTGTCCGAGGACATGTTGGCAATGTACAAACAACGCTTTGCCGTGGCTGTCTGGGAATTGAGGGAGACAATGGATGAAGCATGGGGCAGAGGCCAGAACATATAGGGCGCCAGACCCTTGCAGAGTCTCCGACCTCGCAGGCACCTTGGTGATCGGCGGAATAGCCATATTGAAAAGATGACTACTGGGCCAATATCATTGGATCCGAGGAGGAAGGCCTGGGGAGAAAAACGGTTGATAAGACCAACCTGATGGCAGCCGTTTCGTAATGTGTTTTCATCAAATCGAGTGGGACATCAATTGCCATGGACTAGCTGCAAGCGAGCCATGTATCTACCCACCGTAGGGCAGTCAGCTTCATTGTCGCGTAGTGCCGTAACCCATCGCATATCCACTTCGTTGCAACTGGAAGGAAAGGTGGGATATCAGACCCTGGCGTGTTATTGGCGAGCCGGAAATGGTTCTTATCAGCGGAGGTCAGCGCACCGACGCCCATTGGCCCGAGAGGCAGCCGACGATGATAAGAACCCGACTATATCAGATAAGGATGCCGGCCGGGCGATGGATTGGTCGCTTGCAACCTGTTGTTTTTGCGCCAAGAGCCCCGTCTCGCATGGGGGGGGGGGTTTTTTCTTGATAGCGCTCTATCAGTTTCCTTACTCGATCCTGCCACTAATGCCTTGGGTATCTTCCCCACCGTGAGCCACGTCCTTGAAAGCCGGGGAAGGTTCGATCCCAGTTCGATCTTCATGATTGGTCGATGTCAGGGCAGAGAACCAAGATCTCATTTTGCATCTCACATATGCCAGATCTCGCATTGCTTGCGCAGGAATGTCATCGGCATGTGCTCTGCCAACTGGTCTTGCGGTTGACTGGTGATTGACTAATGTTGGTTGATCGGTTCAATACCATCCATCACCCTCGGGCTATATATGCAGTGGTGCAGGAGTGCCTCCTTGACATCCTTTTTAATACCTTTAATTTTGGACAGGATCGATGATTTAAGATGCAACGAGCTTCGCGAATGTAGTACCTATATATCTTATAGGAACGCATGTGCCACCAAAGATACCAAGCGCCTAGGGTATTTTTTTCAACCAATAGTGAAGGGGGTAGTCCATCCATTTTATATACCATAGGTGTTCCAGAACCATGAGAGCGTGAACAGTTGCTTTGATAATGACCCAATCTCCATCTTCAGAGGGATTCTGCTACTGCTGACATACATGACTCACGCCATTGAACTAAATCTCTTACCATCAGCACTAACCGAGCACCAGATCTATACACCTATATCTAAATATGTACAACCCACCACAACCAGAATACCACCACCACCACAACAACAACAATGGCCGACCAACCCACCACCTCAATCTACCACGACGGCCACCTCTCCATCACCCTCTCCACCCAACCAACAACCCCAGGCCACACTCTCGCACGCCTCACCAACCCAACCAACACGCCCCTCTTCTCTCTCCCCAAGCCCACCTTCATCCAAACCCTCCTCAAACTCCGAACCATAGCCACCACCCTCAACAAATATCACCACGTTCACCGCACCGCCCTAATCACCACAGGAGGAACCACGCTCTCCCTCCTTCCTCTCCATGGCCTAACCTCAATCTGGAAACCCATAATCAACTCCTCCACGACCTTCCACAACGACCCCCAAACCCACATAACATCCAAAGACGCCCCCCGAATGCCCGATGCCCACCTCACCGCAATACGCAACACCATCCTCACAGCCTCCAACCTCCCCTCCACCGACCCAACAACATACAACTATACCTTCCACGGCCCCGCAGACGACTCAAACCTCTTCGCTCGAATCATCCGGGGCGAACTACCCCAATGGCGTATATGGGAGGACGAACACCACGTTGCCTTTCTCACGCCATTCCCCAACACCCCCGGATTTACGGTGTTGGTGCCGCGGGCCCATTTGTCCAGTGATATCTTTGCGTTGGAGGAAGGGCCGTTTGAGCGGTTGATGGAGGCGGCGTATTGTGTGGGAAGGGTACTGGTGCAAGCGTTTAAGTTGGAGACGTGTGGGATGGTGTTTGAGGGGTTTGAGATTGATTATGCCCATGTTAAGCTTATTCCGGTTCGTGGGGATGGGGACGGGGAGGAGGGTGAGGGTGAGGGTGAGAGGGAGGTGTTTCATAAGACGTATCCAGGCTATGTGAGTTCCTTGTCTGGGCCGTCGGTTGAAGACTACGGGGAATTGGTTCGGATGGCTGGGAAGATTCGGAGATTGATTGCAGAAAGTAGTGCAGACTTGACTATATAAACTCCCCAGCCCAAAACGGGCTAGCTATCATAATTCCATCAAGACTCATGTTCCATTGACAAGCACTATATTACACAAACGCATACTTCAGACTAAGCTCTCCATTAACGTTGATGGCCCATGTGCACGGCATAATCAAGTGACGATCGTTCCAACCTATTCTGCAGATAGATCTGGACCAGATATTTTCAGCACAAGCTCGACAAGTGCTTTGTTATTTCCCCCACCACCGGCACACAGAAGAAAGAGGCAAGGGACACCAGGGGTATATGTTATCGAAGGGGCAAAAGATTGTTATAATTGATTCGCTGGCCTCGCCTAACCCCGAGTCCCTAATCTCGCGCGCGACTCCACTCATTCAACACGAGTACAGATATCTCACGTATCCAGGGACCAGGAGACGGGCGATTTGGCGAGTATGAAAGTCGCATTTCAGCGGCTTACGAGGAGAACTTGCGGGTGATCTTGGCGATGACTGTAGATGTATGTTTGTTAGATATGGCTGGAAGATATTGGCCAGGGGGGCAGGGCAGTGCACGTACCGTGGAGACCGACAACGGAGAAGATGAAGCCCAGACTGAGAACCAGGACAACAACGGGGTCGACCCTCAAGCCGGGGCTCTCGTCAGTGTAGAGCTTGAGCATCGTGCCGGACGAACCACCAGCACCGGCGGCGCGGGTCGAGCTGGGTCTGGCATTGCGGATGGACTCCTTGTGGTCAGCGGCCGCGCGCCGACGCAAAGCAGCCCGGGGACCACCAGGAGGAGTGGGAGAGGAAGGACGGTTGACGGAGGAGATGGCAGAGGCGCCGGAACCAGCGCCAGCAGACTTGGAGTCGGGACCGGACTCAGCACCGGAGGTCAGGGGGGAAGCAGCACGGGGAGAAGCCTGAGAGGGTATCGAAGTTAGCTCAGGTGTTCCAATAGCTTAATTGAGTGATAATTTAATGGATTGATCGCAGCGATGATCCGTTCTGTTGAGGGAAGATGGAGGTGGCCATCGAGGTGACAGCGAGACGATCGGCAGGACAAGCAGGGACGCTCACCATTTTGAGATTCAAAAGGGAAAGAATCAAAGAACGTTAGTAATATTAAAGGGTAGTGCGAACAAGAAGCAAGAAAATCAAGTGGCCGATGGACAGGGAAAGAAGTCGGCTGAGAAGTGGAAGACTGGGAGACGCTGGCAGGAGGTCCGGGAGTGAGGGTCGCGAGATGCTACAAAAGAGGCCACGCTCACGATTTCCAGCTGGCGCAAGGTATCGTCATGTACGGTAACGCCAAGGGAAGCTGCTATACTAAAGTAGCTTGTATAACGCAAGTTAGCTACAGTTTTCACAACAAGTCCGATGTGGTGTAACGGCTAACATCGCCGTCTTTCACACGGCAGCTCGGGGTTCGATTCCCCGCATCGGAGTTCTCTTTTTGACTTTTTTTTGCTACCCTCCTCTCCCCATCATCATCTCCTTGGTCACCACCATTTATTTAAACCCAGTTAGCTAGTTCTGCGAAGTGGAATTTTTTGTTCCCACAGTTTCAGTAGTGGACATCTAGATGTGTCACTCAGCCACAAGCCACTTTTCATTTACTACGGGAGCCCTTCCGAGTCCCCGTTAATCCTGATATTGATAGCTCCCCACTGCAGAATCCATGCAACACTACTATACAAAGTGCAAACTGTAAGAGAATCTAGAACCCGAGGAGTCAATGTGTGGTGACGTTTTCAGGCCTACAGGTTCGTTTGATCCGCTCTACGGCTGTCGAGTTTCCGCGGAGCTTGCAGAGAACTCTTTTTTGTGTGCCCCATGTTAACCTTGGGTCCAACCTGGACTCCACTCCCCTTCAGGCAGGTCAGTTCCGACGAAGTGATGCTTTGGGTACTTATGGATAGTCGACTGCCAAAAGGGGCAAACCCACGAGCCCTACGGAGTACGCCTGTCCCTTAAAACCATTGTGGAGTAGCTGAGTCTCGCGCGGCTGTAATATCCATTCGTGCCGAACGGGCTGCCTCGTCTATCCACCACTCACGTGGAAAATTCACCCTAAAGTGAAACCCGCGGAATGCGGTCCATGGTTGCCATCTCAGGATACTTGGCACCTGGCAGGCAGTCAGTCAAAAAGATGGGACAGCCGTTGAAGGTTCTCCAGAAACCAGAGCCAATCAAAATGGTTGATCCGCTCGCCCGGTTGAAGGATGGAAACGACGGGATGAACGCTTCAGAGTTCAGTGGTCTTCGGGGCTCAGGCAAGGCTGAGATCTGCATCACCATAGCAATGTCACATCCGATGCTGACCGCTGCATAGGCGAAGGGACTTGGGTGTTTGTTGTAAATGGCCACCGTTTCAAAAGCGAACTAAGCAAGAAAAATGGCCCTGTTACAGGCTTACAGCAGTCAGGCACATGATGCAGGCCGCAAGGGAAAAAGAAAAAGCGCACTAAAATAGCCACACCACGCCATCTCAGAACATTCGAAAGGGCCCCAGAACCTGTGGCTCCAGCACCTGGCATTGCATTGGTGCTTGGCTGCTGGCATACGGAGTACTCCGTACAGTCCTAGGGATGCCGGATTCCGGATTTCTCCCCCATCTCCCTTACTCTGGATCGACTCTGTACACCATTGCATTGGGTCTAGCTATTTCGTCGGTTCGGCATCGACCCCGACGAAAAGGTTAGGGGAGTAGTACGTAACCTAACCAGGCACAAGCATTTGAATAGCCCACAGTAGATTGTGTCTGCCTGGGGCAGGTTGTGTCTGATATGGAACATGGAGGCCCTCCTTTAGATAGCTCATAGTCCGCGACGGGTGTGAGAAAGGACTAAATCTCCGTCCTGATTGAATCGAGACTTGTTGACCATGGAAAGCTGGCCACGGATACAGCACATGTCTCTCTACTCCGTACTCCGTATCTTGTGTCAGGATTCAGGAAGGCGGATCCATGGATCTGGCCCCAACAATTCTGGCCCCCGTCAACTCCCCGAGCAAAAATAATCATTCATCCGGAGCTAGTCAGGATTAGGCAATTTCCGTCGTTGCTCGTAAAATGGAAGTCTGCCTAAGACATCGGCATCATTAGTCATCAGGCCGGTACGCTTTTACTACACACATCTAGGTAGGTATCTATCCACCAGTTCGGATTATTAGGAGTCCAGCGCGACCATGGCATCCAAACTGGTGGGTGTGTCTTTATTATAGATACCTACCTGCTCTGCTATAAACTTTGTCTTGCATTTTCAACTGTTGATTTGCAACCCATCCGTCACTGATTGGAGCACCGTATGCAGAACCATGGCTCTGTTCTTACATCAGGGGATTGTTGTATCGGATTGTGTATTGGATTGTGGTCTACTAGTCCGGCGTACAGATCGATCCAGATCGTTTGATGAAATCAATGGAATTGGTACATGGTTATATACTAATCCATCAAGCTGTATCACCCCCAATGCCGACATCAATCAGACAAGCCCCCAAAGACCAGACTGAAATCATCCTAATGAACAGGTAGTAGGCACTGTGTAACGCGCGGCATTTATTAACATCGACAAGAATCGAAATGCAGTTTCAAAAGGCAGCCGGGCATGGGTCCGACCCACTGCGACGCGACGATTCAGGAGACAATTTGGTCTAGTTTCTTCCTCTCTCGAGTTAGCCCAGGCACGGCTTCCGTCTGGTCGCCGGAAGAACCTCCACGATAATCACCACAACAAACATGCGGTCCGGCGCCGTCAGCAATTCCCCCCCCCCAGTGCAAAGCATGCTCGATGGGAAGAGTCAAGACAGGTCGGAAACCTGGTGAATCTCTATGATACACCGGAATCCAGACCGAGAGGCAGTAGTGTCGGCCAGTCTGTGGTCCAGGCACGCCGTAATTACCGTGACTATATTAAAGCCTCTTGGCTTCTTGGGAGAATCCCGTGTATAAGCCGGAGGGCATGATAACTAACCATCATAAAATTAGAAGAGATTGGACCCGGGCGAGCCCCAAGTCCCAACACCGACTGGCCGTTAATCTGCCAGTGCCAGGGTGGGTGCCAACGTTGTCATGTAAGGTGGTTCTGTTGTGGTTCTGGCATATACGATCGTATCTCCTCGCGGATTTTTGGGATCATCGCTGCTCTTCCCGCTTTTTCCCTTCCATTGCAGCGTCTGGACTCACAGCTGAACCCTGGATGCCACATACGCCTCCCCCCTCCAGTCAATCAGTCAGGCAGGCAGGCAGTGAGTAATCCGTCTTATTATTCACGCCTCCGGTTGACAGCAGCCTCTATTTTCCTTTTCGTCTCATTCCATCCATCCCATCCCGTCCCCCCTCCCAGCCTTCGTTTTACACCTTTCGCCTTCATATCTCCCGACACTCGTTTTTTTACCTTTTTGGTTTCTTTTTTTTTCCCCCTCCCCTACGCCGTCTCTCCTCTCCCCCCTTCCCCCTCCTCTCGTTCGCTCTCCGGATGAACCTGGACATTTGTTGAGCCTGCAGGTGCTCAGCCTTACGCCAACAAACCTACTCCAATCCCGAGCCATCGATCACCGGACTGAGCCTCCCCGCCTAACACACGACATTTCTCACGCGGCTTAGCTGCCTCCAGCGTCCTCCAGAACCTGGCATCCTCGTCCTTCTCCTTCTCCTGGGGCCCCTCTCCGGGTTAATATCCTATCCGCCCGTCCTGTTAGCCCATTTGAGTGTGGCTTGGTGTGGCTTATCCTTCGGTCGTCGAGTTGTCGTCCTCTCATAACCCGTCATATTCGAGACCCGACCTCCTGAAGCCTCCAACAACCTCAAAAACAAGGCCACGCCCCCAGCCACCGAGCCCGGGCTAGTCTTCTGTCCGCTTTTGCGACCCCTTATCTTTCGACCCTCTTCCTACTAGTATATTCGCGGCCGTCGGGAGGTCGAACCGTCATATTGTATCCCGACCCCGAACCTCCGACGGACTCCAGCTCCGTAACGGAGCACTTTGTCAAGATTTATTCGCACAATTCGCGGGCCTCCCTTCTTGGGGGCACCTTTGATCCATCGTTCAGACGCGGTTTCCGGGCCCGGGAAGGGTATACGAATGTTCAGCCGAATCCGCCAAAGCGACACAGAATGTATCGGCCAAATTCGCTGTGGACCTGGTCCTTTTGTATAGTGACACTCATACAGACCATCATCACGCTTGCACTCGAAGCGTAAGTGTGCCTCGCAGTGGCGCGGCATCGGATAAACGGGGTGGCTTATGCTGACGATCGCATTTTAGTTATGTTTTCGCGAACTTCCAGATCCAATTGTTCCCCAAAGGCGAAGTCTCGACTGCATCGAAGACAGTTACAACCTTCCTTGCGCTTTACTGTTTCGGTTTCATCTATGAGTTGGTCCTCGTTTACGATGCTCTGCGCCTCAAAAATACCATCCAAGTCATTGGGCTGTGCGTGTGCAACCTTGGACTTCTAATCTATGGGGCGGTGCAGGTCCAGCAGATCAAGGACTCCATTGAAATGCTGGTGGCTGAAAGCGCGATTACTGTGGACGTCTGGGGGGAAACAGAGCCGTTCTTGATTATCATCCCATGCGTTGTCGCGATGGGTTCGATACTCATGATGATAATCGCTTGGAAGCTGTACGACGAATTTGCATGGTCGATCTACAAACATATCAGCGCTGATCTGCGAATGAAGCGTCGGTACCTCACATATCAGGTACAGAGCAGCGAGTCCGTCGGAGTAGTGAACCAAACTAACAACTCTCTAGATCTATATCGCCCTCCTCAAGTTTGACTTTTTCTTCTTCCTCGGTTTCACGGTTCAGTTCCTCGTTATTGTCACCAACAAGACCGATGTCGAATTCGGTCTCACCACGGCTGCCATTCCCGTTACTATTCTGATTCTCATCTGCGCTGCTGTCTTTGTCAAGCGGGAGAGCTCGGTTGGAATGATCATCGTCATCGTACGTTGGACGGCACGCCCAGAATTTCGTATATATGCTAATTGTCGCAGCTTCTGTATTTTGCAGCTATGGCCTACTTCCTGTTCAAACTGGTCCGCATGTACCAGCCTCAGACCTACCAAGAGTATCTGCCAGCCCGGCGGTCCTTGACGTTCTTCGCCGTCATCACGCTTCTCTTGATCGTTTTGACCATCATCAACGCCTGCATTTGCATGCACAATTTCCACAAGGGCCTGAAACAACATGTGTATAAGAAGAAGTCCCGCGATAAGGACGAGAAGACAACAGAACTGTCATCGAACATGTCGGGCCAGGTGCCTTCTCGCATGATGATCGACTGAGCGACTTGCGACCAAAATTACGAGCAAAAAAAA
The DNA here is from genome assembly GCA_001990825.1 of Aspergillus carbonarius ITEM 5010. Lineage (NCBI taxonomy): Eukaryota > Fungi > Ascomycota > Eurotiomycetes > Eurotiales > Aspergillaceae > Aspergillus > Aspergillus carbonarius. The sequence goes on from KV907497.1 coordinate 1,059,859, forward strand.
ACCCCCTCACAATCGGAAAACGGCAAATAAGGGGACGATTCAGAATTTCTACCCATTGCACATTGATTTACGGAGCGATATATCATTTTCATACGTTAGCGAGTTGTGCAACAGTTCGCCGGTAGATGGAACTACTTGGATAACTGAGATTGGGCGTGTTTCGCGGGATTTACCATATGATACCTCCTACTGCGTTGCTCGATTTTCTTACGAATCTTCGACTGTCTTTCCTTGTTTCCTTTCCTCGGAGTTTTGTCTGAGATGGCTGCTCAATCTTCCTGATCCCGCTCTCACTCAATTGCCGCGCAGCGTCTCCTTGATGACATTTCTTATTGTTTCCTATATCCTTTTTATATCTCCGATTATGTGAATATCACGACTTTGCATTTATGTACTGTAGTTATTAATTTGAGTTACTGGACAGTTAGGATCAATCGAAGGAAAATATTGTACAGTCTTGTGCTTGCATTTAATAAGTCTATTATCTATCCACCCCTTTTTATCCTTAGCATCAATGAATCAATCAATCAACCATAAAAATATCCAACCAATAAATAAAACCAACCCAACCCAACCCAACCTCACCGCCTAAACAACCCCCAAAACAAAAACCAAAAAGAAAAAAAAAGGGAAAAGAAACTCATCTCTCCGATGCGGGGAATCGAACCCCGAGCTGCCGTGTGAAAGACGGCGATGTTAGCCGTTACACCACATCGGATTAATTGTTGAATAACCCAACAAACTTAGAGCCTAGATAGTAAACTTTTCTTTTTCTCTTAATAACTCGACCCATAGTCTAATAATCTAATATCATCTCATCTATGTAGTGTGTTTTATATACATTATCATATTATGTGTGTGGTGGGGTGTTATTTTACTTATGGGTAGATGCCAGGGTATTGAATGGGTGAATAAATGGATGTTTTGTGTGTCTGTGTGTGTCATGGTGGTTCTGGGTGGTATTGAAATATATGTGGACTGCCGGGGTCATGATGAGTGACGGAGTGTTAGGGTATGGATGGTGGCTGCTAGTTGGATGGTGGAGGTGGAGGAGGAGGTAAGGTGGGATGCAGCTTCTTAATCAAGAAGTAGATAGATAGATAGATAGATATATAGTATGCAGTCTAGTTGGGCGGATGTAGATTGTGTGCATCCGGGAAAAGGGGGTCTAAAATTGGGATACCGGCGAGTAAGGGGGATGTATATAGGTACATATCTAGTGCATATTGCTTGGATGCATGGGGCATTATGTACTGATTAAGTAGTGGGAGGGAAAAGACCTATTTAGACTGGCAAGGGTCCTTGGGACTGCGCAAGGTTATTTATCATTCATGGACCGACTGAGTAAAGTCCAGTCAGCGTATATCCACTTCCATATTAACCAGCTAAGCATATGAACAGTCAAAATAGTATTAACAAATCAAGCCAAATATATCCGAAACCAGCTGCAAAGTAGAGAGTGTGAATGCCACATTCCAAGGAAATAGCACAGTCTGGTCAATAGTCAAAGAAAGTCTAGCTCCGCTTCCCCCACTTCTTCACTCTGAAGACATAGTACAACATGACAGCGCAGGCCACGTTGAACACGCAGAAGCACCAGAAGATGCCATAGTCCCTCCACCGATCTTTCCAGTAGATCCAACGCAGAGACAGGTACTCGTCAGCGACTGTCATGGTGCAGTACTCGCAGGCAGAGGTGGCGTTGGCATTGGATAGCTTCCCCCCGGCGGCTTCAATATACTTCTGCATATACTGTCCGCAGGTGTAACCGGATGGGGGGTCAAAGATGCTGAGTTCTTTAGTGCTGCACTCCACTGGGCGACCATGAAGGATGGTGCTGCCGACGCCACCCACGTAGTAGGTGAAGGGGGAAACGCGGTACATGAAGATCCAGAATCCGGGCAGGTCCGCGGGCGGCTGTAGGACACCGTTGAAAATGAAAGAAAAGGCGAACATGAGGGTTGCGCACATGGCTGCCAGCGGTGCCCCGGGCAACGCGGATATGACCAGCTGGGCCATGCTGGACGCATATAGAAAGAATTGAATGATAAAGAGAAGGACTAGGGCGCGCCGTTCAGCATCCTGATCCGTGCCTATCACCGCCCAGTAGAAACATGCCCAGGAGCAAACCCCAAGAAGGATCTGGAAGGGGACCTCGACGAGGACCTGCGAGAGAATGAACACCTTCCAAGAATAGACCCGCGACGGCCGCTCCCGGACTTCGTAGAGGGCTCGCTGCACGACGAATTTGGGCATGATCTGGTTGACGAGGGAGGTGAAAACTGTACACAGAAGGAAGACGCTGAAGAGCGCATTTTGGAAGCCCTGTTGGGTGTTGTTGGCCTTGTAGAAAGAAAATCCAATGAACAGTCCAGACAGGATGCCCAACGCATACTTCGAGAACACATATTCTGGCTGGCGATAGTACTGTTGAAATACACGCTGCAAGACGTAGTAAAGTTGGCTGTATAAAGGCATTGCGAACTCAGAGTGGACGTCATCGTCATTCTGGGCCTGCCGTTCGGGCTGTTGTTGAGCATCTTGGAGGCGTTCGACCTCTGCGAATACTTCCTTGTACTCTGGACTATTATTCCAAGTCTTGACCCAGTCGAACCCCTCTGACGATTCCCCGGAGACAATATCAAGCATATACTCGGCGGGGTTTTCTATATCCCCACAACGTCTTGCACCGTTGCGCTCAAAGTAATCCAGAAGCATGCGAGACTGGTCCCCAATATCCCCGAAGTAGACGGTTCTGCCCCCCTTCGCGAGGAACAACAGACGATCGAAGGTCTGGAACAACACGGCACTCGGCTGATGGATCGTAGCTAGTACTGCCTGCCCGTGATCCGCCAGCCTTCGCAGAAGCGAGCAGATTGTCCAAGAGCTTTGAGAGTCTAGGCCGCTGGTTGGCTCGTCGAGGAATATCAACAAGGCGGGCTTCGCAGCAAGTTCGACTCCGATGCTTAGTAACTTCCTCTGCTCCACGTTCAAGCCCTCTCCCAGAGAGCCCACAACTGCTTCCGCAAAATCTTGCATGCTTAGGATTTTAATGACCTCCTCAACATATGCATACTTGTCCTTCTTGGATACCGACCGGGGCTGACGAAGCATGGCACTGAACTGGAGAGCCTCGCGCACCGTGGTTGTCTCCAAATGGATATCTTGCTGCTGTACATATCCAGTCTCCCGTGGAAAGTTGGGCTGTAAAGCTCGCCCGTTCACCAAAACATCACCGGTAACAACACCGATAGACACTCTCTGGGCGAGGACATCCAACAGCGTCGTTTTCCCGGCCCCAGAAACGCCCATCAACGCGGTCAAGGTACCTGGCTTCACCCACCCATTCACATTATCCAGAAGTCGACGGGTGCCCTCTTTGACTGGAATATCGTAGTTGAGGCCCTTCCAGGAAAGGATATCCGTCTGTTCAGGAAGATGGATTGCATCCACGTTGTCCTGCAATCCAGGCTTGTCCGGGGCTGTCTGCCCATCTTCAATCCCGTCAGAAGACAAAAGGAATTGCGGGACATGACCAGGACGGAAGACCAAGGTTTCTGCTTTAGATCTCTCGCCCGAGTTGTATTCTGAAAGGAGCAGATAGAGACCGTTGAACACTACCATGAATGCGATGACGATGCCGTAGTTCCGCCAAATATGGCTGTAGGAGTATTCGTAGTTCTGCTCCAGATAAGCGTCCCCGGAGACGAACCGCTCTCCTGCAACCGCACCAACGGTAGAACAGATAAAGGACGAACCAGTAGCGTAGCTTGGAATTACCGATGCGCATTCGAAATTCCTGCCATGGAACTCATTCGCCATCAAGGACTCAAAGACATAGTAGACTGGATTTATCCATCGGATCCAGGAGAGCCATGGATGCATGGACGGCTGTGGTAGGACAAACCCAGTATATACCACAATGCACAGGACAAAGACACCAGCCATTGCCATAGCCTGTGTGCTCGTCCTCGTGGCTGCAGCCAAGCTACGGAAGATCCCGGACATTGTCACCACGGCAGTCAGCAGAAACATATAGAAGATAAAGAACTGTGAGGGCTCTCGTCGAAGGTTGGACATGAGATAAAGAATGACACTGAAGATGGAGCAGCGCACAAACTTGATAGGTAAATCCATGATCAGACTAGCCAGGGCCTCAGTAAAGGGGTGGACGAATGCATAACTGGCGTGCTTCTCAGCGACTGGTCGCTGGATATACAACTGAATGATCTCATTCAGAGTGACCAAGGCGTTGAAGAGCACAGCGAAGTACAACACCGCCCCCTTCTGGAAGAATGACGCAGTAGTAGGGGGAGACTTGAAGAAGATCGAGCCGATGACTAGAGAGAGAATGAGCTGCACTACCACCGTCGACATGGCTGTTGGTATATCGTTGTGTAGCCGCTGGAAAGCTCGGCGGAGGCAGAGGCGGACTTGCATCGGAACCGAAAGAAGGTACGGGCTGCGCGCCCGGGTATGACGGGCCTGTTGCTCTTCGTGATTGGCCTTGAACATCTTGGCCTCGTCTGAATTTGGAGGGTGACCGCGCTGATACTCCTCTATCTGATAGCAGAGCTCCTTATACTCGGGGCTGCGCCTCCAGTATTCCGCAAACTCTTTCGCCGTGCGTGGCACTTTGTCCGCCATGCCTGGACGGGCCTTTCGTTCGCTTGGATTGGTAACCGAAGCCAGGAAGTCGCCGCTAACCTGGCGTTCTGGCAACTCCCAGCCCATTTCTTCGAAGTAACGCACGGCCCGATCACCGGGGCCGAAGTAGATCTCCTGGCCCTCGTAGAGAACGATGACCTTGTCGAACAGATCATACATCGACTGAGAAGCTTGATAAGCGGCGACAGCATGACACGATTGACCCATGTCGGCAGCGAGACGTAGAGACCTGACAAATTTCAGGGCGGATGCTGCATCCAGGCCTCGCGTGCTGTTATCCCAGGCCCCGATTCGACACCTGGAGAGGAACATCTCGGCAATACTGACCCTTTTGCGCTCACCACCGCTTACCCCTCGCACAAAATTGTCCCCCACCTTGGTGTTGTAGGTGTTTGACAGACCAAACACGGCCAGCACAACCCGAGTGAGGGTTTCGACATATTCGGAGCGTGTCAGGCCCTCAATGCGTTTCTGGGGCGTCCGGGCATGGGCTGCGAAGGAGAGCGTTTGGCCAACTGTAAGATGTGGGAAATGTTGATCGACCTCCTTGTTGTATGCAACCTCGCCACGATGGTGCTTGATCATATCCTCATACTCAATTCCCTGGTAGTGGATGGTACTCTGAGGTTCGAGCGTCAGGCCACCTAAATGGCCACAGAGCGTCTTCAGAAACGTTGTGCAGCCACTCCCCGGACGGCCAAGGACAAGGAGTAGTTCCCCACTTTGGAGCAAGCCATCGAAGCTGCGGAGGATCTGCCGTGGAGGAGGGGAAGTGCGTCCAGAAAGCGCCCGCGCAGCCCCGCGGAAGGGAGCTGCTAACTGTGTAAGAAGTGTCTCTTGAACTCGTAGCGCTGAGCCTGATCCGGATACGCAAAGATTTGAGAAGACAACACCCTGCGCCTGGGGTGTAATGCCGGATTGGTCCAGAGCCCTGAAAACGAGCTTTGCCCAGCGACGATGATCAAACTCGGGATTGGTGGGATCCAAACGGGGGTCATCCTTCTCATTGATGGTAGCAGAGAGAGAAAGTCTGCGACCAGTTCGGCTGGAGGCGATTCTTGTCAGGTTTTGGTGCTCTCGCTCTTCTTCGTCCCTCGATGATGCTGACCGCGTCCTACCAGCCTGATATGGGTCGGGTGCGCCGAACTCCTTTTCCTCCATGGTGCTAGTGGACGACACCTCCTCGGTCGAGCGTACCAGGAATTCTTAGGAGGTCACCAAGGGAGAGGGGAAAGAACCAGCAATGGAGGAGAAATTCGCCCAGAGGTGCGTATTAGACAGAGCACATGTATGGGGGTACACCTAACCAATAAAGTAACCCAAAGCAAACCAGGAGAGAACCCAAACTTGGATATAATGATTCGAAAAGTGAAAAGGTCCACTTCACTTTCAGCCATTTTCCGGAAGCGAATTGGGCTTTCTAGCCTTATTCGCAATAATGTTCACTTATGCTGTGTTACTAGAAGGACTCCGTCTGTGCCCTGGTGAACAAGCCCAGCCGGGCGATCTGATCCTGTGGGATGCATGAACTAGACGGCCCTAAGCACGGCCTGCAGAGGCTAGCGGAATAAGCTCCTACTAGGGGACGGAGGTGATCAGCATTATTGGATATAGGTAGCTGGTCATCCCAGACCACCGCGCGTGGGCCGCTTCCGGCCATGCTGATGGAGATTCGGGCTGATTCTACCGAGAATTATTATTGCTGTTGGCAGCCGACATACGTAGGCAGTGTAAATATGCTGTCGATGGGGGGACATGAGGCGCCCCGTCCCGTACGTGTGGAGCCAGCCGGCTGATTCCATCCTCATGCTCGCGATTGGGAACTATCTGCCCGATCGACCATTGGAAAAGGCAGGGGTGACTGTAAAGTGTCGACAGGTGCATGAACAAGCTGAAGCCCCACGCGGGTCATAGACGGAGAATTTGGATGAACGGCCGTTCGCCACCTTTAGATCGGGCTTGATTTCCATGACTAGTGGAAAAAGGTTGAGAAAAGCAAGTCCTGGATGAAACACGTCACCTGGTGAATTCCAGCAGCAGCTCTACCCCATCGGGGGTGCTTGCTAGTAAGGGAGGAGGAATTGACATTATTGACGGGACGCGGCGCCACAATCACCAACACGACGCGGACGATCAGCCCCGGCGGCCGCTGATCAGCCATCATTTCTAGCATGGTATCCATTTTGGGCTCAAAGTCAGCACAAAAGATACTCCGTCGCCTTGGGTTCGCCCGAAAGGCTCGAGGGCAACCACGCCATAGTGTTGTTGGGTGGATACGAGCTATAATGCGGATAGCCTGACTGTCTTATGAATGCACTTCGGTGTATGCCACATCCCACTGTTCTTTAGTAAGTATTCCGTGGACACGGAGGACCTCGTCGCGCATGATAAAACGACTAAAAAGTACCGCTGCTGAACGATTCTGCGTCCATGAGTTCACATGGGTGGTTGTGACCCGTCTACTGGGCGCCTTCTAGAAATCCACTGTAGCCAAACTCCTTCGGGATAGACAGCCTGGAGAGTTCACGCTGTCAAACACGCCACGTCGCGGCCATATCAGGCATTAACTTATGTTGATTGCAGGTGAGGTGATTTAGAGCGTTACGATAGACGATGACTAGGATAGAAGAACAATGTCAACAGAGGGGCGGTCCCATTTTGAAGCCTGAGCGAGTCCAGGACAAGAGGATATTGGCTTTCCCATGCTCTTCTTTCTGAGGTTGCCTACCTAGATTTAATAGAGTCCGGTAGGTATTTTGTAGCTGTATGAGACTCACTCGCGCAAGAACTGTGGGTCTTTCGCACAAAGTAAAGCTGGAGGACATCCTGTTCTTTCACACATCGCACCGCAGATCTCGGGCTGCGTTTGCAGCGGACCCGCAGTACAAATCTTCGAATGTTGGTGAGGAGATTTAGAGTCGTGGCAATCTCGTCAGATTTTGCCAAATGCGAATTTAGATACGGCATAGATAGGGGAAGTTGTGATGCATAGTAGATAGAACTAATGTTAGTGCTTGAGAAGTGGGCCACAGGAGTTGAAGTCGAAAGAGTTTCATCTGCTGGCCGGCCCTGAAGATTCCCGGCCTATTAAGCTGCTTCGGTGGTATCGAGACTCCCAACGGAAGTCAATCCATAATATGTAGGCAGTGCTCCAAGCATGCTGCTGAAAGCCTGACATGTGACATGACGTCGAAGTTTTGTGTTATGAGTGGAGGCTCTAAAGGATGCAAGGCAAGAAAAGAAGTATGAACGCCTCAATCCGGCAGCCGAACCATATCCAACCAGCCAAAGCAACTACAATTATCAGATGACGACTCCGGTTTTGTTCATGCAGATGAACCATATTGTCTTATCAGGTATCACTAACCCATTGAACAATAAATCTCAACAGCCTACTCATAACATCAAATCCCAACTCCGTCACCACCCAAGCCAAACCAAACAAACAAACACCTCCCCAGCTATCCACCCAAACCGGCAAGCGGTCAAGCCCACTACGCCGCACCACACATCATAAAAAAAGCCAGCTCCCCAAACACCCCCAACCTTCCTTTTTCCCTTTCCTTCCCTCAAGCGCCATCCCCACCAATGCTGCGTTTCTTTGCTACACACGACAAGAACCCCCTCCTCGGAGGGGAGATTTCTTGTCCTCGGTTCTGATTCCCCGAATCAGCCGAGATCCCCCCTGCAAATGAGAAATTCGGAGGAATCTTCACCCCTTTTGCACCCGCCATTGGAAATGAATCTGATTTATTTCCAACGGCCGGTACTGCCCGCAAGGGCCCGGTGTGATTTGCACCTGCAACCGGCATCAGAAACATCGGGGCGTAAGGTGTCAAGGGATTTATTTCTCTTGGGACTCTTGCGGTTTTTCCCCATGGGAGAGTCGTTGCGAAGATTGTGTGTGCGAGTTTATCGAGAATAAGCCGTGTGACACTTTAGTGCAATACGCAGCATACCGTTTTCTCTTCCCCCCCACTCTCTTTCGTTTTTCGCTCTCGGGTGAGAAAGGGACGGGGGGAAGGGGATTGGTATCATTCGATTCCGATTATTCCGGTGGGGGTGGCGCTTCACTTCCTTTTTTCCAAGGTTAGTTGGTTCTCTCTGTGTTTTTATTGTTCTGTCCTTTTGTGGCAGGGTTTGGGTTGTGATGACTGGGAAGGACATTTTTTCCCCCTAGCTAACTGTTGGGGTTCGGACCTGTATGGATTATTCTGTATGGGTCCTTGATAGGTTTTTCGTCGTTGAGTTAAGGGGTCAGAGATGTACTCCGTGGGAGATGGGGAGATTGTTTTACAGCTGCTGTGGCAGAGTAGTTATTCGCTCAATGAAGACTGAAGCTCTATTGCATTACATTCACTACTTCGTACATCATTGTGTAGACTGGACAACTATTGTAACCAAATGGAATTTGAACACGTTGGTCGCTTAGCATCTAGCTGGATATTATAGAAGAAAACTGAACACTGGCCCCGAGAACATTCGGGATATTTTCCGAAGAGTTGAAGATGAAAAAGAAAAAAAGGAAATCGTTGCCTCCATGTTGCTCCCACTTTCGTCATTATGATCTTTGCCGCTTATGTTCGTTTACTCCTCATCGCCGATCTAAACATCACGCATTAGTAAACATCTCTCAAAGTGCGGAACCACGGTTCAGCGTACCTTAGGAGCCAGGTAGAATCTCAGATGACCGCTACCAAGTCCATACTCAACGAGCAGGGGCACCTCCTGCGACAGGCAGAGAGTGACCTTGCTCGACAGGTTGGTGGCCTTGCAGAAGTTGACGAGGTATTTGAGGGAGAAGGTGAGGGCGACGGGTTCGCTGAGGGCAATGGAAACGTTCTGTTCGGGCTTGTCGACGTTGGTGTGTTGGCGGACAGTGACGGAGCCACTGCCAATGTCACCCTGGCAGGAGAACTTGACGCCCTCCTTCGTGGCCTCAATCACAACTGAGATTCTAATTAGCAAGATGCATCGGATTCCATTGACAATAACCATACCGGACTCGGAGAGAGCGTTCAGATCTCTGCAAATACGCTGGAACTCTGCCGACGGCATCTCTACCGTAGCAGCGTACTCTGTCTCTGGGATGGCCAAGTGCTCCTGGTCAATGTCCATCAATTTGATATCGTATTCACTGAGTCTGTCTGTCTCGGCACTCTCGAACATCAAGTTGACGGCATCGGGGGAGTCCTCGGCCTTGAGAGTGAGGATATCTTCGTTCTGAGCAGCACGCAGGACCTTGGTCAGGGAGACCAGGTTAATACCGAGGGCAATGTTACGGTCGCAACGGTAAGGGGAGAATCCCTCAGCCTTGAGCATCATGGACACGAGGGCGACATGGGAGTTGTCCATGGCCTGAAGGGAGATACCGGAGTCATTGCAGTCGAAGTTGCAGTCCTGGACCAGGTCTTTGATGGCGTCGACGACCTAAAGAATCCGATGTTAGCAACTGGGCGTGGGGGATTGGTTGGCGAAATTGAGGGATACGCACGCGCTTGAGAAGGCTGGCTTGTTCTAGGCGAGCTTCCAACACTGGAATAGCAATTAGCATGCAATCCTGAACGAACGATAGCTTTGAGATGCTCACTTTTGGTGTGATGTGAAGTGTAGATGCGGTGAGATGCTATGAGAAGCTAGTGGAAAGTGAGGTGGAGGAAGAGATTGAAATCTGCAATCAGTAGCTGATGATTAGAGGTGAATCTGAGGTCGTAAAGGTTGGGAATGGTAGAAGCTAATTGAGGAATTGAAAGCGAAGAAGGATAGTCGCGTGGCTTCAGTTGGGGTGAATTTATTGAGGGACTCGAAAGTGCAGCGAATTCGCGTTCGAGGGTTTCATTAGTGGGGAGGCACGCGTTCGGGTCGCGTCATTCCTTAGGCTGATATCACCCTTTGCGGCTAGGCAGCTGCCTGAGGCTGGGGCACACCGCTCCCGTCCCGATGTATGCCTGAGGACAGCAAGGCTGCCTAGAGAATGAATGCAACCTAACCATGCCACAAGACCGATTAGAAGGATATTTCGCAAAATCCTCCGTGGTAGGAGCTATTTAGTCGAAGACCTGGAGCAGGTTTAATATAAAGAGCATTGTGCACGATTCTATGGCAAAAAGATAGGAATAATAATAGTAAACGAGACGGAAAGAGATGAAAAGAAAAAATATTAATATACATCCTACGGGCAGTGGCATCAGCTATTATTCTGCCGATAGACCTCTATTGCACCGACTTGCGCCTTCCCACTAAGGAGATATCGGAGCAGTCTTGCCAAAGCTCGTATAGCTTCTAGCCAGTCTTCCTTTAGGGAAAGATTGTAACCACGGGTAAACCTCAAATCGAAAGCTTCATGGGCAGAACATCCCTTGGAGTGCACTCTGGATACTGTATCTGCTCGAAAAAGCCCATGGGCAATGTGAAGATGAAGGCCGTGGAAACCAATCACAAAGACATCTTGGTCCCTGCGGCCTGCACTATTGCCTAGAACAGAAATATTTCTGGCAAGCTGCCCCAGCATAACGCTGAAGGTTTCCACAAGGATTTCGGACCAGGTTTGTCCTTCGAACCACTACGCATGTTAGATAGTAACTCGCAGGATGAGGTTAACAGTAGTCGTTGTCGAAGCACACTACTTACTGCAGTAAATGATAGTATAGGCACCGGTTCTTCTTGCAGATCGACCGTAACAGCCCCTTCGATTTGAGCAGCATACCGTTTACCACCAATCACGTATTTCTGCCTAGGTTCCGCTTTATGGAAGCTTTTGTGACCGATTAGTAAGGAGGAGTGGAGGTTGCAAGGAGAAACCACTCACCTCATTCTAGGACCTTGTTCAATGCCAGTTTTGATGCTAAGATAGATAGTATTTATTAGTAGTTTCAGCATAGTGCTCTGTGATCGTATCAAATGTCTGAACCGGTCTCTTTGAGGTGTCTTCCAGCTCCTCCTGGGTAAAGTAATCATCTCACTGGCTCTCAGCATACTTGTGACCCCTGCTATGTTTTGCTCATCTAGATCAGCAGCATAGGAACAAAAGTATGAAAAGAAATCCCGGAAGTTGCTCTCTTCTCTTGGCCAATCTAGTATGCAATGTTCTTCCGAGACAGAGCCATACTGGAACACCCAAGGTATAAGGGCTTCCACATCCTCATCTTGCATCCCGGATTCATTGTCAGCAAGCAAAACTATGGGCCAGCCGGCATGGCCATACCTTCACGTTCAGGCGCAATAGTCCTGGGGATCAGTCTATCATACTCAACGATTTCAGAGTTTATGATCACCGACATGCTGTTGAAGAAGCGTTATGGCAAAACCGAAGCATTCTCCTTGGGATGCAGCAGCTTCAGGCAAAGTGATAGTCCGTCCACGTAGAGAGTTGTTTGATGGGGCGACGCTTAGAGACCAAAGAAGGCCCCGTACGAATGCCTACAGCCTCCAGTTACAGATATGATTGGTTGAGATATTTGACCGCTTTATTCTGCCCGTCCACTTCCCGAAATGAGATGACGGTGGCTGGATCAGTGACAGTTCATCACCCTGCCTAGTACTAGATAGATACCTAACCATAACCTCCTTACTCCCCTGTGATAGACAATATATTGAACTGTTACTTTTGTCTCTACTGGCTGCACATAAATCTCACTCAGGCAGTTGAGGGTGGCTTCATCCATAGCCATATCATATAATTCATTACGGCAGGTGTGACAGAGCGGATAAAGACTCGAGGGGCGCGATATGCAAGGAATTTACTATGAAGAAGAGTCACCTGGAGGTGGTGAACGTGTAGTGAATGGCCGCTTCTCTATGTCCACATAGACCAAGTCCGAATTCAAATGCATTGTGACTAGCCTTAGATCAAGCAGAATGAGAACAAGATATCACCCTAATACGTCCGGGTTCGAATGATTTCCGGGGAGATCTCACCCCATGTGAAACTAACGGAACATTATAGATCTCAGAAACCTGAGGCTCATGGCGCCTTGAGTGCTGACAGGACAATGTCAACTTTAGCATCCCCACTCGCAATATAAGTAACTAGTGCCCATAGCACTTCAAGGGCCCGAACCCGGTGCTCAACCAATTTGAGATCAAAGTGAATAGATCTTCTGACCCAGAGGTAGTGATCGCCATTAAGATCTGCTTCCGGGAAATGGTCTGCCTCAATATACCTAATATAATCCGGGGAGAAGTATGCCGCACTAACATAGAAAAGTGTTCCGTGCATGCTGATAACAAACGACTCCTGATCATCATGCCTTAGTGGCATAGATCTCTGAGCTTTCATACTTCCAATCATCTCAGCGACCTCTTGGGCAAAGATATTGGGATTGAAAGTTTCTGGTTCCCCAGAGCCACGCTTCAAGCCACCAGCATTCCTTGGCTTGCACTGTCGTCACCTTAAGTTAGCGTAGCAAATATGTCCTGGTAAAGTCACTGACCTCCAGACTGACCACGGGCTTTTTGGTCCACCTATCTGACAAGGAAGTGCGTCCACGATAATTGACACCAATGCCGCCATCGTTCTCTGCTGCGTGCCGTTTTCCTACCATTTTCCACGTGAACCGAACATAGGCGCCGACTCTGTTGAGCAAGTCAGTATAGCGCCCGCTTAACAGGAACAGGTGCGGCCCACGGTTCCAGGAACATATTCCTATCTCTTTGGTTCGCTGAAGTTCCCAAATATACATGCCTCCCCATGTTACCCAAGGTCCCTCGAACAAAGCCTTTGAGGGCGTCAGTGGACACGGCCTCGTTCTGCTGCTCATTGCTCGAAGTCGAGATTTCACTTTCTATCGAGCTGTCACTCAAGACCCGTCGATGCCGTTGGACGATCCCATCCTCAGACGTTTTGGTCCTGGCTAATTCTGAAAGAGACATGAAAAAGGATTGATATGGATTTCCCCTGAACGTGTCCGACTCGTATTGTCTGATATCGTCTAGTGATGCGGCTCGAATATCATTTCGAAGTGATACGAATTCTGAAGCCACATGAATGGGTTAGCCATAGAAACCAGCTGATGGGATGAGCGGCTCGGCCGCTCACTTGCCTTTATGATCGTCTCTCGGGAAGTAGATGTCAGGAACAATGCGTCTAGGGTCAAGGTCGATCAACGGGATGGCTCGAACTGCGTTGGTCTCCTTGACAGTCCATGCCGAACCTGATGCACCGCGCGCTGTATCTGAAAGATTGGCCGTTGCCAAGCAGCCTGCATTCTCGACATATTTCTGCGCGAGAGGGTGCCGGCGCTCCGTATCTGCAGGGACAAAGGGCAGTAGTTGGCTTTCCATTTTGAGGCGCCCTCTTCACGAGCGAATCCGTGGTTTCTAGAGTGCTCATGCACGTACTTGGATGGCCACCTTCATTTTATACTGCATAATGGCTGCCCGGCACTTAAGTAGTACCCTCCAAGCGCCAGCAACCACCTGAGGCCTGTGCTCATTGGGCATAAACCGGGTTGTCTATTGGATATATTACTAGAAAGCCTTTTCCAGGTGGTAAGGCACCATCGAATTATACTCCATGTCAAGCTGTCTATTGGTGATAAGGGGATGTGAGCAGCCAACGACTACCCATGTAATATGTAGCTCGAGGGTGTAGCTTTCCATCGGCTCCATGGGATTCGGGCATCAGGCAACCCCCGCCAGGCAGGCTATGGATTATTATTCACTTCAGCTGCGATACATGCAACACAACATTCAAACTCTGGTATCGTTCTCCTTATTAAAACCATGGGATTAAAACCAGACAATGCTGAGAAGCATAACTAACCGATGAGCAGCGCTGCGAGCTCTTTTTCAACACTAGCCTTCCTGCACTTGTTTCGCCTGAGTGGATCCAGCATTGGGAGAAAATATGAGACGCGATGTACCAGATACGCTCCTCTCGACGCCCAGTCGCCTTCCAAAAGTAGGTAATTTGGTTCAATACAGGTCGATTTAAGCAATTACGCTAGAATGTAAGATATGTACACAAGGCTGAGTATACAGGACAAACGAAATCAAGTGGTAGCTGCCAACACAGGCAAGCATAGTGAGTATACAGAAAGACGATGCTGAAAGTGAGTCAAAGAAACAGAACATAGTATACAGTATCAACGATTGTAAGCCACAAGGCAGTCCTCCAAGGGACAGGGTAATAAAATGACCAAGCTGAGATAGAATGCCTTAACGCCGCTGACACCGGACCGCTCTATACATTTGTGGGTATCAATCTGCATGATTTGCTGGGAGTTTGCTTCCAGCTCCAATTGAGCGAAGCTTAGGTGATTATATGCGTGGAGGAAGATGGAAGGAGATAAGTCGGGTATCGAGAGATAGTGGAGGAGACGGGGTGGAATGGTGCGGATCGATTGCCGGCGGTTCAAATGCTTGTGACACGCTTCGCAGCTATTGTTGTACGAGGTCGTTGTTTGATGACCATTTCAAGCTCTTTGAGCATGGTCGTGTTGGCGTCGGTGCGCTCTCGAGCAGCTGCTTGTCGTGCTCTATCTTCCTTGACGCGCGCAATTCGTTCCTCCCTGGTCAAGGATGCTCTTTTGTTCCGAGCCGGAAGAGCCACCGCTTCAAAAATTTCTTCTTCGTCATCCAGCGTGTGGACGATGCTTGGATCGGAATTCTCTCCGTTCAAAGCTCTAAGGGCGTCCGCAGGGCTGCCCTCAACTGCGGTAGAACCTCCAAGGCTGGGTGTGGGCGACATTGGGGCTTTCATCACGCTCGGTGGCCGCGAATGGTCCGCACTCGAAGACTTATCCAGGCTGCTCATCAATGCAATCTTGCCAGATTCCCACTCCTGGAGGAGGCCTCTGATATCCGCCCCAATCGACTCATACTGGGGCATGAGGCTTGCCTCAAACTCGCCAGCATCTGGTCGATCGAGATTGGCACTGGATGCCTCTCTGAGGATGTGCATCTTTGCGTGGAGGGCACGAACTCCCTGGGAAAGTGAATTGATTCTTCGGTATTGCGCGCGGAGATTGTCCTTGTTGGGCGAAGCTGTCGGTAACGGAGAAGGCGGGATGGCCTCACCTGGAGTAATGAATTAGCCTTAACAAAGACCCTGTGAACTTTTGGCACTTACGATCGTCCTCGTTGAGGATATTGGTCATCTTATGAATGTTCTCGCCCGTCACATGAGCCAGATCCCGCATCTGCTCAACAGCCGCAGTCCATCTTGCAATATCAGAACCGCCGCCATCGGCACCGAGAGCTAGAAGACAGCAGAGGATACTCTTTCGGACGATGTAAAGTCTTCCGAAAAGCGTACGAAGGGCGCGTAGAGAGTATTGATCTTCAGTGGCTCGCTCATTGAACGCTGTCTCGGCCTCGGCAAGCTCCTCCTCCGATACGTCATAGATGTCGTAGTATCTGGCAAGGTTTGTATTGCCGGTGAGTGGTCGTAGGATGTTCTGTGCCCGAATATACCGGCCCAGCATGGCATAGAACGATTCCGACACGGTTCGGCGCAGTCTGAGGCATCGTCGCGTTTGCGTCTGGTCTTCGAGTCTGCTGATTGGGGGTAACGGTGTGCTTCTATTCAATGATTAGTGTTTGCGATACCAAAATGATAGCACAGTAGACGCACATGCGGTAGCCTCTTGAGACCAGCTCGACTTCCTGTATAAACACAACTGATGCAGAAGCAGCAGAGTCGAATCCTTGAGCGTTGCCAATAAATGTCACTGCTGCATCGACGGCTTGATGGCGTAAATACTTTAGCCATTGTCGCTTGGCGAAAGCATAGAACAAAACCCCAATGACTGGCACGAGAACTAATAGAACCCCGACCTTCCGAGGATTGAGCCCAGACGATGTTCGCGACCTGCTCCAGTGCAACAACCAAGCGATGGAGAAAGATGTCGACGCCGTAACAACAGCCCCTTGTATGCCAAATGTTGTGGAGATTGACGGGAGATCTGCTGGGAGTGCCGTGGACATCACATCTGCGGCTGACGTATAGGAAGGCGCACTGTGCTCGTTCAGCAGCTGAGACGCGACGATAACATAGCCGAACTGTTCCAGGAATCTCTCGTTGTCGCTTCGTCCGATGCGCGAATTCAGCGCAGACTGCAGTCAAGAGACCTATTAGTGGTCTGCAACAGGGGTGTAGGTCGCATGGTAACATACCGTGCAGGCGTCATAGAGTCGTCCCAGCGCTGCTCTCTGCCGCGACACTTTTCGTTCCAGGGGTTTGGGGAGTTTATTCCGAATACGCTCCTGGAATTTGGAGACCCCTCGTGGGGCAAAATCGGCCGCTGTAGAATCGGAGAAATCATCGCTATGGTCGGCCTCCTTTATCGGCCAATTTGGGTCGTGTTCGCCTTCCCCTGACATATCACCAGATAAGACCTCGTTGTTCCTCAGCGCCTTGGATAGGAAACACTCACCCTGGAGGTATTCCGCCAACGGCGAATTCTCATAGACGAGAGATTCCATGACCAGTGCACATGCCGTGATACTGACGATGGCGAGGAGTTTGAAATGACGCGGATGCTACGGAACGGGGAAAGAAGGCAGGTCCAGGGCTGGAGAATCGAAGAAGAGAGTCGAGACGGGGAGTGAGAGTCGAGCGCGTAAAGGTGTAAATTATCGCAGGCCCATCTCCGCGACAGTCCAATGGGGCGCGTGGGAAAGTCGACTCGAGAAGAGGGTGTCAAGTGGACGTGAACGAGCGAGCGAGCGAGCAAGCGAGCAGGTATCGATTTGGGGAACGGGGGGGCAGGCAGCTGAGACTAGTAGGTAATTGAGGCGCGTGTGTAAGCCGTAAGGGAGAGGCGGGTGGAGACGTCGAGGAGATATAGTAAGCGGATTTAAGGATGGCGCAAGTTATACATAGCAATTTACCCCTGGCAGATGGAGCCCAGGACGGAGGCAGCAGAACGACGGTGCCTGTGCAGTGGCCACGTTGAAGATCAGACCATGAGCGACGACCATGTGTGTGTCGGACTCTCTGGGGAACGGAAACGATGGGATTCCCTTTCACGTCGAATCGGAGCCCGCGCTGGCCGATGTCCGCCGCTTTCGTTCCTCACCTGCACGCCCACTAAGAATAGGCGCCCCCCACCACCACTCGGCGGTCTTTTTCCTGTGCGAATCAATCGCTCCGATCCTATCTGCTGGGTTGGCCCTGAAGGCCACGGCTAATCTCGTCCGGGATCCAGTCAGCGCTCTCGTAGCAGTCGTAGGGAGGCCCTCAGCTTTCCCAACGGAATCATATGGGGACTGGACAGGTTAGCGAGGCGATGATCCTGTCTGTGCTTTCCCCCCCCTCATCAACCATCCGGGGGTGAAACTGACATCTTGTGATGGGCTGAGCAGACCGAGGTTCAGCCTACTACCTACTGCATATGGGTGGGATTTTGGATGACGGTTCCAAACGGCCTGTTTCATGTTGTTGCCTGAATTTGAGGCCACGTCGGGAATTCGCCGTTTATGGTTAAGTGGTTAAGGTACCATAATATTGGCCTGGAATTGCGGTGGTTTCAGGTGTCGAACTTTCTCTCCTCGAAATACCAACTCAACATCTCATCCGCATCCAAGGCTCCCATCCTTCCGGCATTCCTACCGCAATCAATCGATCCCACTGACTAGGTAGAGACCACTGGCATGTTCGGCTTCTCGTTAATAATCTCTACTTCAAACATGCGCCTCCCTCTAACAACATCGTAGAATTGGATTTCCAGATCTAACCCAAGAAATGATTGAAACAATGACAGTGAACATTCCTCGTTGCTTGTAGAGCAAATGAGGGGATGATCCGACTTGATAGCCCGTGCTCTGGGCGGAGGTTGACTGCGATCATTATGTATACTGGATGGCACCATCCAAACATAGATCATGGTCTCTCGTGTCCTGGAGCTTGCCATTCACTTAATCTGTGTAACAACTTCTAATCAACTGAAGTGTAACTGAACTGACATCGAATCCTGCACTGCAACCTAACACTAGAAGACTGGCTACTTCTTGGATACCCTCTGAATGAAGTTCCCTCTGTATAGCGCTACTTTCAGACCTCATTATTGATTTACATCGAACTATTTCCCCCTCAGAAATGTCATCTTAGAACCCTGCTTGGTTTCTCAGAGAGATTTTCTTCCATCAATATGAAAAAGACGCCCGAATCACTGTTATAAGCAGAGGCAAATGTTTCGAGATCGAATTAGCTCCCGCCAACTTCATCCATTCTCCATTGTCCCTACAAACCTACATGGGCTTTATGGATTCTATCTGCAATGATGAAGACTACAACCTTGCTCAAGAAGCAGAAGAAGGTCTTTACACCTGGGCGTTAAGTCCTTTTCTTCCCATCTTCGCCGACATTGACCCGAGCCCGTCGAAGTCCAGTCCTTTCACCCTTCGTGATTACCTCTTTCCCCAGGTCTATCGATATGTCCTCTTCGTAACCGACGAACGTCTGGAGCCGCGCCTCAATTACACTGTTCCGGACCAGCTGCGGCCACAAGGTCTGAACCTGGGTGATTTTGCATTACACCCCAACTGGAGCATAGTGAGACCAGAACATCCAACTCCCCGGCACCGATTCCAACGAACTTTACTCCAGAAACCCTCGAAAAGACCTTGCTGCCAATACCACTTGTTTCCTCAAGCCAATTGAATCCGGCGACAGAAGAGCTGCCACCCGTGAACTAGGCGTGTACAAGCAAATCGAGACTCTAGGACTCTTTAATCACATTCGAGTTCCCCGCTTGATCGGTATTGTTCAAGACGAAGAACAAGAGACTCACATCACTGGGATTCTCATATCTTGGATAGATTGTAATTACAGAACCTTACATTGTGCGTTGAAACCCGAAACCCCCCCGGAGCTGCGAAAACAATGGGATATTCAGGTGACAAGCACATTGGATCGCTTGCACGAGGCCGGGATTGTGTGGGGGGATGTGAAGGCGGGCAATGTCTTGATTGATGAAGAGGAGAACGCGTGGGTTGTTGATTTCGGTGGTGGATATACGCAAGGTTGGGTGGAGAAACGTTGTATGGAAACGGTTGAAGGCGACCAGGAGGGAATTGTCAAGATAAAGGAATTTTTGTATGAGGGCAAGGATCTTTGATGAGTAGTGCATCTCTTTATCCCTCTGATTTCGGTGATGACGGATACGTTGCAGAAGAGTAAAGTGGTAGTACCTTCAATGAAATATCGGCTTTCTCCGCGGGACGAAAGGGGGATGTTGGCAAGTATGAAAAACACGAGAGAGTTATACAATGGAAGCAGGCTCTCGTCCTAGTAGTTATAACCCTTCGGCTACTGAACGAAGATGAGCTCATGCGTTGTCGTCGTACTCACTCCCCAAATATATGGCTCACTATCTCGGAATCGTTCTTACTCATATAGCTTCATTCGTCGGCGGTGACGAATGAGAAGAAGACACTCTATCTTATGAACAATAACACTCCAATTTAGTCCACAACTTATATTTCGCTACCGTTGGATATGGGAAACAATCTGTCCACTAATAAGTCAATGGGTGACTTCATTGAATACTGGTGGTATTAAATACCCTTCAATTGCTGCGTGATATTCTATCTTTGTTAAGCAAAGTACGGTCATCTATATGAGAGCTCTTGTAAATTCTATTATAGACATTTAATTGATGCATGTCTTTGTGTATCTTATGAGTGTGCCTCTAGCTGGGCCTGATTTGTTTAGGAAATTCAATATTAAAAGGGGATAGAGAAACTCCAGGAAATTATCGTCAGTGAGCATAACTGTAAATTGAGTCGGAAATTCGTAGTTGGCCCAATGTCAAATTATGATCCTCCATAGTCATCTGATCTGGCATTGAGTAAGGTGTTACCTACTGTTCAGTAGTATCATGAAAGACGCCCCCGCTCCCTCGTTGAACACGTCCTGCAGTACATATCAAATGGCAATAACCTTCTTATCATGAGATTCTATGTCATCAGCCTCTTCAAGCCATTTCCGAGTCATAAAACCCCTTTTCCCTCAAAGCTTGACTCGGATGAACAACATTCAACGCAAGACACCCCAGCAACATCAGCGTTGCATCAAAGACATCAATATATACTTCATGACCCTGCAAGCTCCCCGATCTCCCCTGTATATATTCCGCCAATCGGTAGATAGACCGAACCATAATGAGCGCGCTCACAGCATAAAGAACAAACAAGAGCCTTTCCCATGGCATCGCGAGTGAAATAGACCGTTCCGTGGGTCTGTTCCGAATATTGCGATGGAAGATGTATGAGACGATGATAAAGACGCCAAAAAAAAGAGGATTTGAACGAAAAGTCCGATGATGATCATTCGCTCACCCAACTTGACTTTACTTGGTTCCTTGGCTTGTGCGAGGATACCGCCTCCTGGAGTATGGGTCGTGAGTCTGTTTTCCGTGCCATGGGCTGGTGGCGGACTAACCTCCACTTTGGAATAAGAAGGAAAGAACGTCGCCGGTGACGAAGATCTTGGTGAGCCTTCCTGGGCGAATGGGCGCGCGAGTATACTGCTACACATCTTCCGAGTCAGTCGCAGGTCTCTCAGTATCCTATTGGAAGTCTCCGAATGGGTGAAAGAGAGTGACTTGGCTGTCCTCACAACCGCCGCCACGGTAGGACAATCAAGCCCACATCAGCGGTCCATATTGCCACCATTCTTAGATGAAGCCCTCAGAGAGGTCATGCACCTCAATAACCGAGTAGGAGCGTGCGACCCATACCATCAAGTGGAGCTATACAAATTTGTCCTCGGTGAGCTCCGAGTCGCATTCGAGAGCATTTCAAGTGGCAGCGAAGATGGAATCATCACGGCTGTTTTCTGGTGGATCTTCAGAGCCCCATCTGCGTTCTTGGACCTTGCAGCCGACAGACAACCGTTTGCCAAGGTCGTTCTTGCTTTTTTCTGTGCTTTGATGCATCGCTTACGCAGACAGTGGTGGATGGGGGATTGGGCGGAAAAAGCGACTCAAGAGATCCGACCATCTTTGGATAGTGGTTTGGGAGACTTCATTCCTTGGGGTTTGTTATTCGGAACAAGTTAGTAGTCAGACTTTTAGTCATTGCAAAAAAAGTATCTTCGTATCAGTAGACAAAGCCATAGCACTACTGTGGAGCTCCCACCAGGGTGGATAAGCAATCAGCATTAGATATCTAGGCAATGGCATTCTAATATGATGCTAAAGTTTGCTTGCTGAAGACTCATTTGTATTGTGAGGTCAAGTTTAGCAGGCCCACCAGCAAACCTCTTCCATCAAATACTTCCCTTCTGAGATATATGTAAGGCACACACGTGAATACACATACATAGTCAGACACAATAGTGTTTTCTTTTTTCTGAACTTTGCTGTATCTGGCTCACTCTCAATGAACGTATCAAATCCCAGCAGACCTCGTCATACACAATGACTCGATTCCAGGGGATTATACACATTTTTGACTAGCTCTCAGAGACCATCAATGTTGTTCCCACCACAGCAGTTTTCAAAAAAAAAAAAAAAAAAAAAAAAAAAAAGAAAAAACGAAAAAGAAAAAGAAAATTGAGCCTGAAAGATTGTTACCCGTCCAGGCAATACCTTACTGCTGATGTAGATACTTCATATAGCAATGTCCTGACTGACTACCAGAGAAGATCCAGGAAAGTATCTATTCCGGGGAGGTAGCCGTATCTTTATCCTCACCCACTTGCCATAGCTTACCAGAATTCATGGAGAGAAAGAAGCAGAAGAAGTGGAAATAAAGAAGAAGATGGAGGAGTGACCCACACGGCCACACTGCAAGTCCTCAATCAAGAGAGTCGGAAATGCCGAGTTGGACTTAAATGAAGTCATCTGCTCCGTAATTTTGTTGCAGATGGTCCATAGCCGAGATGATGGGGGTGCCTCGTCTCGTGGTTATTGCTATATTACCCAGAAGGAGATGGTCTGCTCCTATAGGATAATACTACCGATTGATGACTGATGTTGCAAAGAAATAGACCAACAGACAGGATCTTTCAGCTGATCGTGGGAAATTAAGTACTCGACGGTAGTCCGCCGGATCACTCCGGCTGGCCGGATGTATCCGAAGCAGGGCCCGCTGCAACACACCGAGTCAGCTGGGAAGACCCTGCCCCCCAGGGTTGGGCAATGTGACTACTATAGTACTTTTCAAGAACTCTATGCTTTGGAGTACACCCAGGAAACAATTCGCAGTATGAATGGTTTGAAATCTTGTATGGCTGCATGAACATCACTACCACACTATCCGCTGTGCATTCTGCATCGTCACCAACGGTGCCGTTGTATGGCGCACAACAACAATGTCTGCCTAGTATTCCATGCAAACAAACCACTTGTTTCACCCCTTAATTTGCTAGTACATCGGATAAGACGGACAGAACCCCGTCTGTGGGTGTAAGCAATATCCTTCCAACCGGGCAGGTGTGCCGACAGACAAGCATCTCAAGCTTTTTAGGGCTTTTCGAGGTGGGGCCTGAAAATTGCACTGCCTAGTCTCTTCTTTAGTAGTAACGGTGGCCATGGTTTGGGCTGGCTGTAGCTTGGGTCAGGAAATGGAATTGGATAAGGGTGCTGGGAAAGTGCTGACATGGCTCTGTTGATTATTCCGACCCTAAAGCTGGCCGGCAGTGAAGAACTTCAGAGTTCAGAATAGAATGGACGGTCAGCCGCATGCCGAACTTTCCTTAAACAAACCCTACCGAAGCAGGTGGAACAACGACTCAGCAGCAGGATTCCCCACAGTGGGGACTCTAGAAGCCGTACCCTGGACGGAGTCCTCCGTCCGGATGAGCAGGTCATACAATCCAGTCTCTTCCCTTCTTCAATCAATATGCTTAGTAGATTAACCCCCCACTAGCAGGAGTGCTAGTTGCTTCCTACCGCTGTTAGAGAGTGACACCCGTGGGGTTGCGATAATGACTCTTATCCACCACGGCCGGAGTTCTAGACGCATTGCATGTTCCTCCCTCATGATCCCATCCCATGGGGTATAAAGCCCAGAGACACTCGCACCGAGTCTGCCATTCTATTCCTTCAACAACAAGCCACTCTTTCATTTCTTTTCATACTCTTTTCGTCACTCTTTACACTGCTCAAATTCTGTTGACCAGAACTCTCCTTCACCATGCGCTCTCTTCAACTCCTCGCTCTCGCTGCCACCAGCTCCCTCGTGACCGCAGCCCCTGCCCCCCGTGATCTCGTCGAGAGATCCTCCTGCACGTTCACCTCGGCCGCCGACGCCAAAGAGGGTGTCAAGAAGTGCTCCCACTCCATCCTGAAGGACATCGAGGTTCCCGCCGGCGAGACTCTCGACCTGTCCAAGGCTGCCGATGGCTCTACGGTCCGTTCTCCTCCTCCCACCTCCCCGATCCCAGGCCGTCTCAAAGTCGCTCATCTAACCCTGCTCGATATAGGTCACCTTCGAGGGCACCACCACCTTCGGCTACAAGGAATGGAGCGGCCCCCTCATCCGTCTCGGCGGTAAGAGCGTGACATTCACCCAGTCCTCCGGCGCCGTGCTTGACGGCGAGGGTCAGCGCTGGTGGGACGGCAAGGGCACGAACGGCGGCAAGAAGAAGCCCAAGTTCATGTATGTGCACGACATCGAGGACTCGTATGTCACGGGTCTGCACATCAAGAACACGCCTGTCCAGGCCATCAGTGTGGAGGGCACCAACGTGCACTTGACTGATATCACCATTGACAACAAGCTGGGTGATAGCAAGGGCGGCCACAACACTGATGGCTTTGACATCAGTGACAGCACTGGCATCTACATCAACGGTGCCAAGGTGTACAACCAGGATGATTGCCTGGCTATCAACTCTGGTGAGGTGAGTTATGATTTCTACTTGGGCTGTTGAAGTTGGGAATATGCTGATGATGGGTAGACCATCTACTTCACCGACGGATACTGCTCCGGTGGTCACGGTCTGTCCATCGGCTCGGTCGGTGGCCGCTCGGACAACACCGTCAAGGATATCCATATCGAGGATAGTCAGGTCGTGGACTCTGCCAACGGTGTGCGCATCAAGACCGTCTACAAGGCGAGCGGTGATGTCGAGAACATTACCTACTCCAACATCAAGCTGTCGGGCATCACCGATTATGGCGTGGTCATTGAACAGGACTACGAGAACGGTAGCCCCACTGGTAAGCCATCGAACAGCATCCCCATCAAGGATGTCACTCTGGATGGCATCACTGGCTCGGTGGAGAGCGATGCCCAGGCGATCTACATCCTGTGCGGTGATGGTAGCTGCTCCGACTGGACCTGGAAGGACGTCGATGTGTCCGGTGGCAAGGACAAGAAGAAGTGCGAGAACATTCCCTCTGGAGCGTCTTGCTAGATTCTCTTCCCTAGGGTCGTGGGATGATATAGGAGCAGCAGTGTGAGCCACTCTTTATTCCTCTTGTGTATTGATAGTTTTAGTTGAGTAGATTGAAGCCTCTGGTGAGATGACAGGCTGTATAGAACAGTATAAAGACACCTGAAATCCAAGATTTTATTTGGTCCGCATGTTGATTAGTCTGTATTCTTTATTTAGAAGTACGATCTCGACAACTGTATGTAATACATAGTAGTAAACATACTGACGGTGCAGCAGCGGAAATGTTCCCCCCTCTCCCTGCCTGAGGTGTCCCACCCCATTTCCCGTTGCGCCGGCAACGGCATGTCAACATCGCGTCTCCATAGCTGGCCGGCCCCATCGCCCACCAAACTTGGTATGACCTACCTAGTAGTAGCTTAGGTCTCGCCTCGAAGCTTAACGGCCCCATCTGTCCTATAAACCGGGCTTTGTCTTTTGAAGTTCGAAGCTCCTCGTTCCTCCATCTCTAAATTATCCCCGCGCCTACCCCACCATTCATAGCAAACACGCCATCCACAATAAGGGAGGAAGGGTCAACGAAAGATATATACATGGAAGAGAGACGTCTCTAACCAATCTATTCTAATTCAACGGGTTATTCTTGAGCTATCATCAACATGTCAAGTTACCTCAACGAAGCTACCACCCCGTGTCCGTCAAGGATGAACGCCTCGATCTTCAGCCGAAGCAGTGGGAGAAGCTCGTCGGACAGTCTATGGGATGATAGTCTGGGCAGTTGTGACGATACCGCGAATGTGGAGTTTACGACCGAGATCAAACCGTCCGTTCTCACAGGGGCTAAACCACGACGGAGAACCAAGACAAGCTCGTCCTTTATGATTCACGATGATCACGATGAGAAACCTACACAGAATACGTATAGGCCGAGCATGGCAGTGCCGCCGACGAGTCGAAAGACATCTTTGCTTGCGCAGCCGGCTCAGAGGTTTCGTCCGAGAGTTGGCTTCGCGCCGAGCCCGGGCAAGCAGTCGCGACAAGAGCACGGGCACAAGACACAGGGTAGGAAGATGGACACGGAGAAGAATAACGATCTTTTGATGCAGATTAATGGAGGAAGGGGCCAGACTCAGGAAAGGGATGGCCTGAAACTGGGTGTGCGCCGTAACACGGTTTACATTCCCCCGGATGATACGACCGTGGCCAGCGCGTTTATGGGTCTCTTCAGCCCGTTGAAGTCGGAGAATTTCGAGAACTGTATCACCGAGGATACGCAGATTAATAGTTTGGAGGCGCAGATTGCTAGGAAGCGACAGGCAAAGCGATCGCTCGCGTCGTCCGCTCAGCGGGCTCCGTTGCGACCAAGCTCGAAAGTGATGCAGGAGTCTTCTATCCAGGTTGATGTTGCTGGGAAGAATGGCGGAAAAGAGAACATCCCTCCAGGTTCCGTTCTTGTCGACGGCAAGAAGAGTTGCCAGCCGTTGAAGATGAAAGAGGCACGAGATAACAATCTCAAGGGGTCTCAAATGGCGCGCAGCCAAGCTGGCGGTATACGTGACACTGCGAGACCTGCTTCCAAGCCTCTTTCTGTGAAGACAGGCAACGTAGTTCAACGAAACACTGTCCTGAGCGACAGCCGAAACACCGCTAAGACACGATTCAACAAGATCGACCACGATAACAGCATGAAGCGGAGTTTGACTTCAAGCAGCAACAGAGTCACTTCAATGCGAAGCTCAAATCCTTCAGGATCTCTGAAACAATCCACGGCAAGCACAGCGGCACCCAAGCCGACTGGTTTCCGAAGTAATGTTAAGAGTATTGAGAAGGAGTACCCAGTTATTTCAGACAACGTCAGGAACTCCGCGCTGTACGAGGACAACTGGCTCTCGCACCAGGAGGTGGCAATAACACAGTTGGTCAATGAGCTGCTTCAGTGCGAAAATAAGGAGCCAGCAGTCGACAACCACGCAATGCTTCGGCATGAGCTCCTCACCTTGTATCAAGGCGCATCTTTCACACACCTACACAAACGACTCCAAGCATCGTTGCTATATGGAGCGATGAGTATCTCAAAAGACGTGCTTACGCGAAGTGGCCGTCTTCACCAAGATATGGGGTTGAAGCGGAAGTTTTTGGATATTTGGGTTCAGACCTACGATCTGCGAGCCTTGCGAGCCGCAGTAGAGGCCATCACTGGAAGAAAGATCCCCGACTCTAAATTGGCCCAGGGAAGCGAGATCTCAGATAAGGAAAAGACAATGAAACGGAAATTGGAGGGCTTTTTGGATACCTTTTTGTTAAAGAATCAGGATATGGACCATCATGAAAAGGCCCCTACCGAAGAACATGGCGACGCCGCCGGGCGTGCATACCGGCGAACGGTACTTCGAAGCTTCATGATTGTCATTCTTTTGGACAAGGCACGGCTGAGCCCAGATACAAATGTTCCACCCCGACTTTTCCTGTCTTCCTCGCCCCGGAAATCGTCCGCTGCAGTACTCCAGGCATTGGCCCGGTTTTTGCTGCCATCGTGCGGAGACGTCCTGAAAGCGTTGAGCCACTTGGACTGTGAACTGAGCTACGAACAGCATCCGTTGGAAGAATACGACTACCGGGTGGACAACCTTGCCGTGGATCTCCGAGATGGCGTGAGATTGACGCGGATCGTAGAGTTGTTGCTCGGTCCTTCGTCAGGGGAGTCGTCAGATCACAGTTCGCCCCTCTCATGCTATCTGAAATTCCCATGCATGAGCCGTACGGTGAAGCTTTTCAACGTACAAGTCGCCTTGGATGCATTGGCTTCGGTCGAGGGAACTAGAAAGCTGGTCAGCGATGTACGTGCAGAAGACATTGTTGACGGACACCGCGAGAAGACTATTGCTTTGTTGTGGAAGTTGGTCAGCACATGGGGTCTCGCGGGGCTTGTGGACTGGGCAGATGTCAGAAAAGAGGTTGAGCGACTGAAGCAAAAGGCAGTGTCCCAGGATGGATATGAAGCTTGGTTCCACCCGAAACACCTGAATGAAGCTGATGCGGAGGATGAACCAACACTGCTGCTCAAGCAATGGGCGTCTGTCATAGCGCATCTGAAGGGCCTACGACTTGACAATTTCAGCACGAGTTTCAGTGACGGCAAGATTTATGAAAGCATTGTCGATGAATACGAGGGATATGTAATTGGGCACTCCGAGGAACTGAGCAACAGACCGGCATCCTTGGAGTCTCGTCTTCGAGCACTGGGATGCAGTGCACAGTTTGGTAAGTCTCTCGATGACCATCTGCAACATTTAACTAACAGAAGACAGCAAAACTCGTGTCACCCGCCTCGAAGACTCATATCGTCGATAGCGACTTTACAATGGGGGCACTCGCCTTCCTCTGTTCGCGGCTTCTCTCCGCCACAAAGCGCAGTCGAGCAGCGACAGTGCTGCAAACTGCATGGCGACGCATCCTTGCGCGGCGGGATGACCAGCACCGCGCCATCGCAAGGGATATCGCGAGACAATGCGCAGCCGTTGTGCAGACACGAGACCGGATGCTATGGGCGAAGGCAGTGATTGTGCAGTGGTGGAGGACCCAAGCCCAGCGACGTCGCCGAAGGGCCGCTGCGCCGAAGACCAGGGGTCTCCGACGATATCGATGAATAGCGTTCTATGATGAGGGGATGTAGTAACAGTTGTTTCATCAGGGACCAGAATGACACGAGGGTTATTGATTGATTCTTACGCAACCATTATCATCCAGCTAGTTCACAATTCTATCTACCACCATGCGGGAACCCAGCCCTAGTAGCTAGCTTCTGGCCCTCTTTTCAATAGACCTACCAACACAGCAAACCACCAACCTACAACCTATCGACAAGGCAAACCAAAGACCCATTCAGCAGCCTTACTTACCTTCAGACCTACACACATCCCCCATACCTCCCAGCTTCACTTCACCAAGCAAACAAACAACCAACCAACCAACTAACCAACCCCCACCCCCAATCCCATCTCCAGCCATAAATCTCAACATCAGGTACAGACACTCCCTCATAGTCGGACTAGAATATACCTCATATACCCATCATACCCAACCAACTAAGTCACCCAGCCCAGCCCAGCCCAGCCTCCAAGGATCCTAACCCCCAAACCCAACCCCAACCCCACCCCACCCCATCCAACAAACCCAGCCCTGCCTAACCCTGCCAACGAACAGGCCACAGGATATAATATACGCAGGGCTACTACTAGTTTGTTTATGGTAGGTAGAAGTGAACTGTAACCCTCCATTTCAAACAAACATTTAAATAAAAAAAAAAAAAAAGAAGAAAGGGAGAGGGAAGGGAAGAAACTGGTTTACTATACTCATGTACCTAAACTAAGTATACTCTTATACCTACCCGATAGTACTATGTGAATTACTTATGCTTATGCTTATGCTTATTGTTCTTTTGATTACATGTAAATAGAATAGTTTAAGATACTGATTTCTGAGTAATTCTATGCTTTTTAATTGTTGTGATTGTGATTGTAATTGTGATTATTGAGATTTTTTTTTGGGGGGTGGGGGAAAGATGGATGTAACTATTATACTATAGACTATTTATTATACTATTATACTATGATGTATAAATATGTACATAGTAACTTACTTTTTACTCTAAGTATTAGAGTAGTACTTGTAAGTAAAGTAAAATTAGTAACCGAGCCTTCTTCTTTTGCCTTTTTTTTTTTCTCCGAGGAAGCAAACATGTTTGTCCCATGTACTTAGTATGTACTTCGTATGTAATGCAATGATGGATAACCTAGTTTCTTATTTAGTTTTACTTTTATGAATATGAATATGTTTTAAGGAGTTCGGGCTTACGTGGGAAGATGATCATCAGCTTCGCATCAGCTTTGCATCAAGGAGGGAGGGAGGGAAAGTTCACACGAGGATTCCACTACTAAAAGGATGGATGGATGACATCATTCTTTTTTTTGCTCCCGAGGGAGGTTCCAGCTGACGATCTGGTAGAATTTCATAGTACAACTCTATGTCAGGTCAGGATGATTTCTTTTACTCTTCTGAAGGAATCTCAAGTGGGTGTGCGTAGTTGCGTTGTCGGAGGGGCGAAAGGATGACGTCGATGGACACTCGTCGATTTGGCATGTCCCCGCCCACACATTATGTCTAAGTCTCTACTTTGTAGTTCTCTACATAGTATCGCCCGACTCCCGATCGACAATAATATGTAATATAACGACGGTCCGATGATATAATGGTTCCTGCTCCCTGACCGGATGCTGGACTGCGGGGAACAGGGACGTTCGAGAAGATTACTACAAGCGGCCACCCACGCCCAGCGCAGTCCCCGATGACCAGATCGATCGCCCGCCGCGCTCCCTCCTTACACCATACAGTAGTCGATGCAGAGCCCTGCAGTGGTTGGACTCCCGGTCTATGTACCTGTGCTGGATGGACGAACTTTATTTGGGGCGTCGTCATTGGCAGACGGGCAGACCGTGATCAGG
The DNA here is from genome assembly GCA_001990825.1 of Aspergillus carbonarius ITEM 5010. Lineage (NCBI taxonomy): Eukaryota > Fungi > Ascomycota > Eurotiomycetes > Eurotiales > Aspergillaceae > Aspergillus > Aspergillus carbonarius. Next base: position 1,090,318 of record KV907497.1, read on the forward strand.
AGATCCTCTGCCTCTCGCGGGCTCGGAGGGAATCGGGGCGGTGCTTCTGGACAAGTGGACGGAGTTGGGATTCCTCCCGACTCGACCGAAGGGCAATTGAACGAACAAAGCCTACGTTAGTCGGGATGGCAATGCGGCTTAGCCCTGCTTCGGCTTCGGCGCTGCTGGCAGACGTGTCCGAGGAGGTAGTAGGTGGTAGGTAGGTAGTAGGTACACCGTACCTGGTCAGCTTATCACCCCCCTCCTAACTAGCATAGCCTACCTTCCTGTTCCAATTCCTGAGCAAACCTCGACGTGGTCCGGCTCAGGAGTCGTCCGCCAAGAAGCGGTTATGCAAATATAGAAGCAGATGATCGACGGGGGATCTCCCATCCTCAGGGGGATTCTCCTATTCCGACCGACCACTCACTCCCTTCTCTGTCCGTCCCTCTCTCTCATCCCACGGAGTCACTTGCCCAGGTATTTGAAATGGCTCTTGGCGGCCTTGGCCGGTCACCAACTCAACGCGGATCGTCCAGCGACCAGCAGGCAAGGAGGAGGAATGTGTGGACGGTGGAAGAGGGCGGACAGGTCGGTCGCTGCTTGCGCCGGAGTCCGGAAAACGCCGGGACCGATCGCACCCACCGTCACCCTCCACCGCGATAGCAGTCGTTCATAACTTGGCTGTGATCATCTTGGCGGCTAGTCCCCGTCGCACCGGGGGGGCGAAGTCACAGGACGTTGCCAAGCACAGTCGTGGAATGCGACCGTCGTCGGCGAGAGGAGAGGAGGAGCACTGAGCAAGGGGCAATCGAACGGGGGACCACCTCGGTTTTTCAACTCCGCCTCTCAGCTGAAGGGACCCCCCAGCCTGATCGCTGCATGGGGGATTTGGATATGCCTTGGCGACCTTGGCGGCTCTCTTGGCCGTCTCATTCGGAATCAAGACGCCCTGAGGTTGACCGTCCAAGGCTTCGGGTGATCCGCTGTGTCTCTCCAAATCCCCGGAGTGAGTGATATGTCGATCATGCGCTCACTCTTCAAGGCATTGTCATCCCTTCTGAAGTCCCGAGAGCGGTGTTGGATGATGGCATTCGACACATTCTAGATGCTTACCTACCGCGGTAGATTCTTGACGTGCAGTTGGACCGTCCTGAATGCTGGGTTCTGGATCGTCATGGCCCATGCAAAGGCTTTGTACTCTCTCGGTCTCTCTCGGTTCTCGCTCTCGCTCTCTGTGTGTCTTGTTCTGGCCAACGCAAGGGCTACTCCATGTGCCACTGGGGTGCTGCGCCCACAACCATCTTATCTTCCGTGTACCCGACATCATGTACCCAGAAGGTATGGTATTGTGGTTACCTGGATGGAACAAGAGAGGAGACGGCCAAGTCGACGACGTTCTGAATCCTTCCACAACTGACCATGCCATCCATGCGCTCAGCGCTCGGAGAGAGAGGTGCAGTTGCATATGTCATGACGGCAACCACGCATAGGTCCGCATAAGGTCCATGGATGGGAGGTCTGATGTCCGGGGGTGGATTTAGCTCGACAGGCAGGGGAGTCGACGGTGATTTGCCAATGGCCCGAGTCCAAGACTTCAATCCGTCAATCACGATGGTTGTACGGGGTACAGAAGGACACTGCCGGGTCGGCGGATCGAAGCTGGCCGTCGCACGGGTAGCTGACCATGAGCCAGGCAAAGGCACCTTGTTGCCGTGCCGGACGGCGAGTCGTTGGAGAGTGGATAACTCGATTGGGTGCGTCGTGCATCGCGACTGAAGCCGGCGCGAATCCAAGCGCGAGTCCCGTGCCGGTGGAGAGGGAGGAGGAGAAAAGACCATGCTCGGTCCAGTCAGAGTCGTAGAGCGTCGACCCAGGGAGAATAAATCCCTCATACAAACCGCACGTCCGCTGAGGGAGGCCGACGTCGGCCATTCAGGTACGCTGTTCTAACCTTTAGTCGCCTTAGCTGCAGGCCAATGACACCACCGCAGCAGGACTTTTGATCCTGGTCGCGGAGGTCGATAAGCGGGCGTATTAATCATGCTATTCTTATCCAGCGTTGATCCCGGTGGTGTTCTGCCTGTCAACCTCACAGAGTCGCAGTAGCACTTATGCCTCGCCGAAGTGGCCCTAAGGCATCCGGCGCACCAAAGAGACAATCCCATTCATGCCCTTGGGTCGGCTGGTCTCCATCATCGATCTCAGGGCGGTCCACTCGCACGCGCGACAGTTCAGAGAACCTCCACCGGGTGATGCTGATGGTTCGATAATCAATGCAGGTTCCCCATCTCAGAACGGCTGGGGACAAGAACTGAATTGTTGTTCGTATGCCACCTCGCATTTCCTCTTCCGGGTGGCCGGTGACCGTCGTGGTGGCCGATTTTCCATGATTCGCATCCCGTAAGCATCGAATTTTAATTCTAATTTAATTCTTTTCTTTTCTTTTCTTTTTTTTCTCTTTCTTTCTGGTCGGTACATTTTCATTTCTTCGTGTTTGCCTTCCCTCTTTTCCCGCCCATTTACCCAGAGATGGACCCTTTCAATGGGCATCAAAACCTTACACGCTGTTCACGAGCCCGTCAGATCCCAATTATATAGTTTCTTCCCGTCGACGGTCGGAGTTTAATCGCGGAAACTCAGTTGCAATCTTGGCTTCTGGGCCGCGTAGCACATACATAGGATGTATCCGGAGCATAAGAATACATAAGCAATCTGTAGTAAGTATGTAGTAGGAGTAGGCCTCGACCTTGCGATCAAAATGCGGAGAGTCCGTGTCGGTGGCCATGGATGACGATCCTCCAGAGGCAGACGGGCAGAGTGATTATTCTTGTAAGTTGTAACTGGTAAGGTAGCCAAGCAGGGATCGATGTGTAACCCCGATGAAACTGGCCCTCCTCCACGCTGTGCGCAAGAATCATAATGAAGCAGAGGCCCAGGGCCGGGTAGCCCAAAAGGGTAATTGGAGTCGTCAGACTTGGGAGGGGCCACCCCCGTTGGTTCGTGAAAGTACCCAAAAACTAAAAGGCTGTTGGTAGTTGGTAGTTGGTAGTTGGTACTTCCCCAGCAGTCTGCCGGTGACTGGCTGATGATCGGGTCAGTCCTGATTGCTGGGATCGAGGCAAAGAGGAGCACTGAGGGCAAAGCAGTACAAGAAAAACACTCCCGAGAGGCGCAGATTGGCTGCTGCGATGTGGGCAGCTGCATCTCCCGGAGCAGCCATGGCACCGAGTGGGGGTATCCCTGAATCGCAGGAAGCTTGTCCCAGCACTCAAGGGCTTGCAGTTGCGAGGCGTTTGGTTGCCCCCCTCCCCCCCCCGTCCTCAGCGACCGTGGATGGCTGAAGGTGCAGGTGGTGGAGAGTTAGCCCGGTCGGTGGTCTCCGCTTGGGATCGCTACCATGGTTGTGAACTGGTTGACGCTGTTGCAACTCTGTCCGTCATAGTAAGAGATGTACTGCTGCAGTTTGGGGTTGGGTCTCTAGACGTTGACCGCTTCTCTCCAGTCAGGACCATCGGGCATGGATGTGGTCATCACCATCACTGCACCACTGCTTTTTACTCCGGGGCACAATGAACCCCCAACCCACTCTGGGAAAGACGGCACGATCGCCTGAAGGAAGGGATCGGGGATTCAACTGAAATTGATGACCATATCGTATTGGGGAGAGCGGCTTGGCACATGGTCGGTCGGTACGGCGTCGGTATCAGCGTCGGTCGGTATGTATGGTTACCATCAGCCCTTTTCTTGCTCTCCAGTATCGATCACTTATGATTGAATTCACTGCCACCGAACTGAGCCCTGCCAGTCTGCAATGCCTAATTCTAAACTTAGCGGCACCAGGCTGAGATTCCAACGGAACATCTTCTTGACCACCGAACTCTATCCGCAGAGCTACCAGCATCCCTGGGTTGATCATTGTGGAGTTCCCTCGGGAAGACAAGAACTCAGCTGTCAACCCAAGCGACACCTTCAGGATCGTGCTATTGTTTGAGGAGCCCCTTGAACAATGAGCCCACGTCGACTAGTCCCCGTTCTTATTTGCATAGTTCAAGATCCGATCTTGCCCATGGTGGTTATTTCTAGTACTACGTATGTAGGTATGTTGGACAGCCAAGAGCCAACTATTCCCGCCCAGACCGACTGGCACTCCCAGCCCAGGTCAATCGGTGGCTGTGTTTTGAGTCTACAAGTCGACAACATGGCGCCAGGTTCCAATATACTCATCCTCTCTGGACCGATCTAGGTACCATCTTTCCTGGGTACGGCGATCGGAACCAACCTAGAGAGTTCAGCGTGGCAGACCCCAAGACATGGAACCCAGCCTGCCCCATCGCCTGTCGCTGTAACCCCCCTCCAAACTCTCCGTGACTCGAGAGCGTCATGACCGGGCCCGATCATGGCCGGGGAATTTCCCTTGGGTCAGAGAGTGGTAGCCGTTGCAATGTAGTACTCTGGGGTAGGTTGGTGCGACGTGAAGCATTCAGTCACGCCGTCATGGCAAGGGGCCTGGTAGGTCCGAGAAACCTGGATAGAATCGTCGAGACTTCTCCTGCAGTGGGGGGTCCCGGTTCCCGTGAGGTTGTAGCAAGCATGTTTGTGCCCTGCATGCTCTCTCTCTCTCTTCTTGCTTCAGACTGAGATAACCTTCAAAAGTGCCGTGACACAGCAGCACTAGGGGGAAACCTTACGTCACAGGGCCAAGACCATCGCTTTCCGGATCAGGCACGACCAGATTTAGGCCCGGCGAGGGAAAGGCTCGGCAAATGCAATAGTGAGCAATGACAAGAAATACCAAGCATTGTTATTGGAATTGTCAAACAATAATAGCAGCCAGCACAGGAGGCAATGTCTAGAATTGTTGTCAGTTTCAGTCTCAAGAATGAGGCGTGCCAAGCTCCATCTGGGTAGTACTATCATGATGATTGTTGGGGGCGTCGAGGACGGACAGGGGACAAGTCTCCTCAAGTATCTACTAGAACTACTACCTAGATGTCTACGACGAGCTGCGACCGACCGAGTCGGAAAAGGTAGTTTCGCCGAGAAAGCCTACCTTAAATCATCTCCCCGCACAAGCAGTGCATAAGCAGGCTCGAGCGCGCACCTGAGTAAGCTAATGGGGGTACACTAGGCTACAACAGGTCTAGTGCTGGTATTATGCGCGGGGCCTTAAAGCTCCAGGATGATTAGCCCAACAAAGCGCCCGCTGAAACGGCTTCGGCGCGACTCCGACGGTGTCTGTCTTGCACCCACGGTCAAGTTGTTCGGGTCTGCTTGCCGTCCTCGCCCTTGTAATTACCCTGCCATTACCCGCCCCGACGGTCGGTAGGGCAACTTCCCACAGGAGCAGCTCGTGCCGCTATGATGCCTGCCCTGGTCCTGCCTGTCTTGTCCTCGTGGGGGTCATCCTTAGCAGCCCTCCTTACTGACAGCCTTCTTTCTCGGGCCCTTCCTTTATTCGCTGTCTGGTATTCAGCTCGAGATTTGTACAACATTCCGATCAGATAAAATATCCTCTTGGTGGTACATGTTCTAGAAACAATGGGCAGTCACCCCTTACTTTAACTTCTCTTGTTCTTTAGGGGCTTCTGTTGTCTTCCAAGCGATTTAGTGTAGCTAGTTTTTTTGGCAACATTTTCCTAGGTACGGAGTATCTCCAGTAGTATGGTCGGGGATGATTTCTGACTGACCGGGTTAGTAATAATAATATCGAGGGTTAGTTCGCCTTGGTAGCCAACCTCCAAAATGCCTCATAGTCTTTTGCTTTTGGACTCGGCGCTGCCTTGCCCCATGGATGAAACCGGCTTGTCACAGAACCGGTGACGCCTGCCACCGATCAAAGAGAAAACGGTCATCGCGCAGATTGCATAACAATGAGATCCGTGATCCTCAGCGAGATGTCCTTTGAATGACTCTTCCTTCCTTTATGACTCTACCCCATGAGTTTTCTTCGACGGCATCGGGTGGATGACGGTTTTGTATTTACGCGGCAAGATTACCACGGTATGGTACCGACCAGCGTCACGTAGCCGCAGGAACCGAAGCATGCATCGATTTGGCGAGAAAACGACAGGGTGGGTCTGGGCTTGGCGGGGTTGGTTGGACCGAGCGCCTCGAGGCCGCCTGCAGAAGGAAGGAAAAGAAGCCCCAGAGAAGATCAGAAATTGTAAGCGTGGGTATTTCGGTGTGCTCGTGTTTTAATAATTATTTAATTATTTTTTCTGTTTCCTGCCCTCCTTCTCGGCGTACTCTGCCGTGCCAGAGTGTGGCGACCACTCCTGACCACACTGCCCGCCCTAACCCGGTCAGTCTCTTCCCACCAAAACTCACAAACCTGGCGCTGCTCTCCCGCCCCCCATCACTGGCCTTTACCCTGCTCATCGTCATTACTGAGTCTCTTTTACCCGCCCGCCTCTGGCTGGGTGAAGCTGAATACGCGGTACTGACGGTGTTCTGCGCATACAGTATCGATACCACTGCGACAACCCCCCGATGAATTTTTTTTTTTTTTTTTTTTTTTTTTTAAAATCATTTTTCGCATTTGGATTTTTATTATTATTTTATTTTCGCCTTTCGCAAACCCCCCCCTCCTCCCTTAATTACTTTTTTATTTTCCGATCGTCTCTACTTACATTCCTCTTTCTCTCCATCTCAATCCCACCTAGCACTGCCAACACATTGCACCTGCGAAACTCTTTCGACGCGTCTTCTTCTTCTGGCGCTCTTTGAGCTGCCAATCTCTGAAGAAGGCGTAAGTCCATCTCTTGGCCGCATACCTGACGCTCTTCTCCTCTTTTGACCTACTAAAACTACTACGGCTCCTCACCACACCATGTGTTCTATATCATGACAATCATCGTCCTACTAAGGACACCCTTCATTTCCGCCCTCTGGGTCGATCAGTTATACTATTGATCGATATCGAGAGAGCATCTTCTACCTTACTCTTTGGTTGATGCAATTATTCTTCTTTCCTCTTTTCTCCTAACAATCCATCTGTTTGAAACCACCAACGCCTACTTACCGCCACCATTCCGTCGAGTCACTCTATACTCCCGCCAACCCTTCACCTAACCTCTTCACACAACCTCTCCTACCTACTGATACCTGCCTCCCTCTCACTATTAATATACCTAATTCTAGAAGGGATGGCTCACTTACGTGGTGGTGACCGACCATTTGCCTCAATACATAGTCTGTTGAAGATGCTACTTTCACCTCATCAGTCTAGCAAGCCGGCCCCTCAAGAGGCCGACATGGCTGAGGACATTGATGAACCCCCTGATCATCGGTTCCTGAATACCTCAATGAATATGGACGACGGTGTTGTTTACGTCAAGTCCCCCACCGCCATGTCTGACCGGAAGGAGTCCCTCCTCACCCGCGCCCTCAAGAACAGCCCCCCACTAAGCCCGTCCGACCGCCACTCCTCCTCTCACGAGCACACCTTCTACCGCTCGTACACATACACCAACATCAGCGGCCTCTCTGCAGCCGAGTTGACCAGCGATGGTGGTCTCACAAGCCCGTCTCTTTCCAATACGCCCAGCCCGCCCTTGCCCTCTCGCATGACTAGCAAGAATGCCTCGATGGGTGATAAGAGAAAGGCAGAGGTCGTGGAAGTTGGTGAATCAGCGGTCGAGGCCAACCTGGGACGTAAGCGGTGTATTAGCTTCGCCTGCGGACGCAAAACCGAAGAGCAGAAGCCACAGACCCCTTCTCCCCAGCGACCAGTGACCAAGAACCACGACGCCAGCCCGACACCAACCGAACCCAAGCGGAAGACCGTTCTCACATTCGTCTGCCCGGCACGGGACCCTAACTCGAGACGAGAGCGATCGCCCCTCCGTGGTGGCTGCAGGCCGCGCCCCCGCGGCTCACCTGCTCCGATCGCGCGCAAAGCCTCCCCGGAGAAGGTCGCCCCCTCCCCTGTCAAGAAGGTTCAGGAGCAGCAGGTCGAACGTCGAGGTGTTCCTACCAAGGGGTTGGGTCAGTTCGAAGAGTCTGAGGCTACTCGGTTTCACGAATTTGCCAGCTCCGTCGAGGAAGATGACGAATGGGTCAAGAAGTCCGGCGAGTACCCGGAGAAGATCACTCTTAACGATTGCATGAAGAAAGAAAATGCTATTAGGAAGCTCGGGGAGGAAGCCGAGGAGGAGGCTCTGGAGGAAGAAGATGAAGATGACGTGGAGGATTCTGACGACGATTCGACTGTTCATGACTTTTCCTCCGACGACGATGGGAATGAATCGGACAACGAAGCCGGCTTTGCGGAATCAGATGAGAGCGATGATGGCTCGGAGTATGACTTTTGGGCCCCGACCAGCACGACTGCTGCCACCAGCCCTCAGACTATGGACATTGCTCGCCACCCTTTCAGCCGTCGAGACTCGAACACGTCTTTCGATTCTGCCAACGATGGGCATCGTCAGCGAAGATGGTCTCCCGCCTTCGCCGCCAAGCCAGCTGGCCGTTCCCCCATGAAAATCCCAAAACTGCGCCCTGGTACCCCTAACCTACCGGACAGTACGGACTTTGTCTGCGGGACTTTTGATGAGGATCGTCCTTTGGAGGCTGCCTACAAGTCCTGCATCGAGCAGCGTCGCCTCTCTAAGCAGATCGTCATTCCCCAGGATATTGATCCCAGCTTTCCTACTTCCGACCCGGAGGATGAGGAGGATGTGGACGAGGAGGATGACGTTGAAGAATCCGTGATGGAGGAAGGGCCCCGGGGAAGGACCGGTCGAGAGTATGGTGGGAAGGCTTCGCCCCGGCTGTCTCCCAGACGCATGGTATCCCCCCCGCCTCGCCGTGCTGGCCGTTCCTCGCCCAAGCGTCTTCGCTCCCCGCCGCCGCCGATGAAGCTGCGATCCTCCCACGATAACTTGGCGTCTGTGGAAGAGACTCCTAGTCTCCAGCCTCAGGGACTCAACATCAGTGAACTGGTGCAACGTCCGGCCATGTCTCGTACCAAGTCGTTGCCTCGGACCCCCAACCCCTTCTTTACTAGTCTGGACAAGTCTCACCGCTGGTCTGGCATTGTCCCTGTGCAGGAATCGCCCGAGCGCGAATCCTCACGCACCCGTGAGGTGCATACCAGAGGTCCCATCGATATTGTCGAGGGTCTCGAGAAGAAGCGTCAGAAACGCAAGGAGAAGTTCTGGCGCCAACACTGCCGCAAAGCTGCCAAGGAGCAGATGGAACGGCGACCGATCCGCGGAAAAGGTGCTGAACGGATGAAGGAGCTTGGCCTCGAAGTTGCTGAGAGGTGCAGAGCTTACGGCGTTGGAGAAAACGCCCAGCTCGTCCTATCTGTTTAGACCTCACATTCCGGCCGGGATTCGAGTAATTCTTGTACATAGTTCGAATTTTTCTTATCACTTTTCAGTCGGCCGCTCTTCCGATGAGCCAGGGCGGCCGACGTGGTGTACAAATTTCAATTGAGCGTTGCTCGCTACACACTTGTCTTCGATGTTACTATTTTTGTCCTTCCAACGTGGCCCTCGGGTTTCTATTTGCACGGAAGGGTCCGGTCTGCATTTACACAGGGGCGGCTACGTTTCCTTCTTTCTTTCGTCTTTTCCTTTCGCTATACATATCTGGTTCTGCCTTTTATTTCTCTTCTTTTGCTTTCTTCTGTTTCTACATTGTTACATCCGTGCGGTTGAAAGGCGGATTGCTCGATTAGCCTGGGTTGCATGGAGGCGGTTTGCTGCGTGGATACCCCTTTTGCTTTCGAAGTTCAGATGTAGATAGGAGAGAGCAGAGCGCATTGAGGGACTGAGTGCGTCAATACATGGATGTCCATCCACCTCCTGAGAGTTTCGTGCAGTGAAGTAGCAAGTAGCGACTCCCTCGGGGCGGCTGATCTGCCGGCGGCGGCTGAGGTGGCATTAGCGCTCGGCTAAGCCAGCCAGCCGGGCAGCGGACAAGCAAGCGACCGGCCAACGTCAACTGTCGGCCACCGCAACCTGGCTCCTTCTCCTGCTCTTATCTCCAGCCCAGCTGTCCACCACCGCCCTTTGGCTCGCTCTGCCCCTGCCTCGCGCTGCTCTCCGATCTCCAGACCGTTTTCTGAAGGGTTGAGTCGATTTCACCATGTGGCTCATTAACTGGTGTACGTCCTGTCTGGTTTTGCCATCCGCCGACTTGCCCCCGAACCAGCCCTGCAGAACGGGCCTCTGTGTTCTCCAGAGCTCATTGCTTCCTCCCCCGTTCCCTTGTCATGCGAATCTGTTAACGTCTCCGGTCGCTGACATGTCACGCTCGAACAGTCTACGATCTCCTGGCCTCCCTTGGCCTGCTCAACAAGCACGCCAAGCTCCTGTTCCTCGGTCTCGATAATGCCGGAAAGACCACCCTTCTGCACATGTTGAAGGTACGTGAGCTCCGTTGTCTTGTGGGCCAGCTTTATACCCTGGTGGTGATGGACGTGGTTGTGGCGGTAGTCGACTCCTGTGGGACAGACTCCGATCGCAAGGGCACGCACGGCGGCAGGGATAGACTGGGAGAGAAACTGAACAATAAGCTAACACATCTGTGTGATAATAGAACGACCGGGTCGCCATTCTCCAGCCTACCGCTCACCCGAGTACGTATCTCCATACTACGGACGAGAATCTACGAAAAAAAAACGCGAACAAAGGGAATCGCGCCACCATGAACGAAGGCTAACCAGTAACACAGCATCCGAAGAACTCGCCATCGGCAACAACCGCTTCACGACCTTCGACCTGGGTGGTCACCAGCAGGGTGAGTTATATACCCCTTATACCATACAGATTCAACCAGACACTAAATATGGGACATACAGCTCGTCGTCTGTGGAAGGACTACTTCCCCGAAGTTAGCGGTATCGTCTTCCTCGTTGACGCCAAGGACCACGAGCGGTTCCCCGAGTCCAAGGCCGAGCTGGACGCCCTCCTGGCCATGGAGGATCTTGCCAAGGTCCCCTTCCTGGTTCTCGGAAACAAGATCGACCACCCCGATGCTGTTAGCGAGGATGAGCTCCGCCACCAGCTGGGATTGTACCAGACCACGGGTAAGGGCAAGGTCCCTCTCGAGGGAATCCGGCCCATTGAGGTGTTCATGTGCAGTGTTGTCATGAGACAGGGTGAGTTGACTCTTCCTATCAATTCGAGTGCATCTCAGGAACTAACTGGTCTGTGCCACATAGGATACGGTGAAGGTATCAGATGGCTGTCTCAATACGTCTAAGTCAGCTAGCTAGCCATGCAGCCAGCTGTTTACTTATTGCCCTATATCCTATCCACTCAATTCTTGTCCTTCACCCGACTATTCCCCTGAACGCGGTCCTCTCCTGTCCTTTCCACCCCCGGGGAGGAAGGAATCCATTATATCCCATCCAGCTCAATCCCATCGAGTCCAATGAAAATAACCTACTACCTCAACCAGACAGGCCATCCCAGCCGCTTGAAGAAAGTACCTACTCGCTAGGCGTAATAGTCCAATGATTCTCATGTTCTGGCCTTTGTCCCCTCAATCTTCAGACCTATCTCAGTTCATCTGAACCATCCAATCTCAATCAAATCAGTCAATTCCATTTTCTACATTTACTGGTATCTCCTGCGTCTCTCCCAAGTTTTGTTTCAGTCATATATTTCCTGTCTGTCTGTCTACCAGTGCCGTTTATCTATCTCGTTGTAGCTTTTCCCTTTCTTTCTCTTCCTCATACCTGGGATATTCAACAAACAAAGAACAAACAACCACACCCACCCCCACCCCTCCCCTCCGCCCTCCTTGTACTGTAACTAATAACCAGTTACCACAAGTTTCTTGCCTACCTAGTTAGATACGACCGAAAAACGCAGAATGAATCCAATAACATACATCCAGTATGTGATAACCAATCTCAGTATACATAGTCATAATACGTGAGAGTCATAAATAAGAGAACTAAGTACTAGCCAAGAATACATTCATTACCCACAAACAACCCACAAGTTCAATTCCCCCAACACCATAGCCACACCAGCCAACACCAACAATTCTTTTAGACCCTTACTATATATACATACTACTTACCCTCCTTACTAACTACACACTACATATATCTCATCTCCTATATCACACTACTCAAAATTAGTAAAAAAAAAAAAAAAAAAAAAAAGTACATGAACATGAACATGAAACGTATACTTCAATGTTTCTCTCTCTCTCTGCATCTAGAAATACATGTATGAAAAGGGTGGTGGGGTGATGATGAATAGGTAGGTAGGTAGATAGATAAGGTACAACAAACAAACAATACACACGGGCCCGGGGGCAAAACAACCAAACCCCCCCCGAGGGACTTTCCATCCATAATTCACTAGACGGTGTTGATTCTCTTCTTGTGTTTGGTCATCCCCATTCATTCTCTTTCCATGGTGGGTTTCACTTTCTCTTTCTCTTTCTCTTTCTCTTTCTCCCATCCGTATGTCCTGGTTGTCAGATGTATTTTTCGTGGGGCGTTGGTCAGGTGCTGTCCGGATCGAAGTCGCGAGGTGGCGTGGTCGGCATCGTGTGTGCTCACGGGCGGGTTCGAAGATCTAGCCACTCGGTAGGGGAGGCAGGTAGGGTAAGGTGGCTAGATGGGAAGGAACGGAAGGCAGGAAGGAAGAGGGGGCACTTGGCTTGGGACGCTCGAAGGACACGGGCGTGTCGTTGCTTATTTGGTTGGCATTACACTCACAGGAAGATTTTAATAAAAAACGCACATGGAAAACACCAGATGCAGCCCGTCGCTCCCCCTTCCTGTCAATGAATTCGGACAACACAAGTCGAAAAAATGGAGGAAAGGAAAAGAAAAAAGAGTAAGAGGGAAGTGGGAAAAAAAAAATGAAGATGAACAAGAAAAAGAAAAACACCAACCCCTACTAGGAGCAGAAACTACCTTCCATATAGAAATGAAACACATTCAGCGGGAAAACAATGACCTGGAAGTCGCTGGAGTCTGGTATGCGCGGAGGGAAATGTGACGTTCTGCGAGTTGGGAGGTTCTCAAGCGGCTGCGGTACTGCTGCTTCCGATCGTCTAATGTATGGCCTTCGAATGTCGTTGGGGGCTTGGGTCTCTCGTGTAGTGTGACATTGTGGGACTTATGACGTTCTTATCTCCGCCCGAACCTGCTGCACATGGAAAAGCTCGTATGATTCCTTACTTCTTCTTTTGCTTTCGCGGAGGAGTGATGGGCCTGCCTGAGCTCATGCCCCCGTAAACGTACTTTTGTTTCTTTTCTGCTGGCTTCAAGATCTGAACGCGAAAAAAAAAGCTCGTTAGCCTCACGAATCCTCATCCAACTTCAATAATTCGGGGCAGCCTACCTGAAAGGAACAGAGTAGGCTCTCGTCGACGCTCATCATTGCACCAGCGTTGTCAAATTCGCCGCAGTAGTTGGGAGCACTGAATAGCGTGACCAGCTGTCTCTTTGAGAAGAACTCATAGCCATCCTCGACGACCTGGTGCGCGCGACATATCAGGTCCATGTCGTGCTTCTGGAGGAATCGCGACACGACGTCGGGACCAAACGTGAACGAGACACCTCGATCGTTTTCGCTCCAGCCAGTGATGTCCTTATCGGGATCGGACCACAACAGGTCACACAGAAGACCGCAGTCGGGAATCTATCTTCGTTAGCAGGTGAAGCCTAGAGCTTCTAAGAGCCTGGCAGAAAAAAAAATTCTTTTTTTTTACTCCTAGAGCCTTCTAGGATATAAAGAAAATGGGCTGGTCTTCGTCTTTCGACAAGTGGAAACCCCCACAAGTTGGAAAGGAAAGAGCACTTACATCAGTGGGGCGCATCACACGACGGATCTGCTCCATCGAGTTCAGGTCGGGGCTCAGACCTCCGTGCATGGTGAAGATCTTCTCATCAATGATTGCCGCGATGGGCAGGCAGTTGAAACAATCGGTAAAGGTCTTCCACAACTTGATGTTGTAGCGGCGCTTGCACTCATCGTAGAAACCATAAATACGGTTGATAGACGCACACTCGTGGTTGCCACGAAGAACGAAGAAGTTCTCGGGGTACTTGATCTTGTAGGCCAAAAGCAGGCAGATGGTCTCGAGCGACTGCTTGCCACGGTCGACGTAGTCTCCCAGGAAAAGGTAATTGGCCTCGGGCGGGAATCCACCGTATTCGAAAAGACGAAGGAGATCGTAGTACTGGCCGTGAATATCACCGCAGATCTATTAAGCGCCGCCGAGTTAGTCTCCGCGGTAGATGGCAAGAGGCCCGACCTGCCGGGTCGAGCGAGAGATGACGTTACCTTGATGGGTGCCTCCAATTCCAGCAGTATGGGCTGAGAGATGAAGATCTCTCTGGCCTTGGTGCAAAGATAACGAATCTCTGACTCCAGAAGCTGAACCTGCTTGCCAGGTCGGCTGCCCCTCACCTCCAACAATCTATCAATGATCGAATCCAAATCCACTTCCTGATCGGCCATGGTTCTGCAGCTCCAACGAGAGACGACGTAAAACGAGAGGGAAGGAGAAGAGAGAAAACGAGAAAGAAGAAAAGAAGAGAAAAAAAGGGTCAATTAAGACAAGCGTTTGACAACGAAAGAAAGGAAAGGGCGCGAAGGGAAGCTTTGCGGAGCGCTCGGTAGCGATACGACTGATGACGCGGCGTCTATAGGCTGTAACAACAACGAGGTCAGGTTGAAAATTGCCCAGAGGCTTCGAAGCAGACGGCGGAAGAGAGATGAGAGGGAGGAGCGGCAAGAGACGCGTGATCAATGCGCCCGGGAAATTTTTTTCAAGCTGGACTTTCTGGATGGCGGGTGGAACGGCGACGGAGGGGAGGGGGCAGGATGGCTTACCAAACAGAATCTAAAGAGACAAGGGGAGTCAGAGGCGGCAAAAGGCCAAAAGGCCTGGAACACTGAGCGGAGATCGGACAGCGATGGCAGATGGCGGAGGAAGAATAAAGAAGCCTTTTCACACGGGGGGGAAGGAAGAGAGGAGGAAGGCAGACGATGCGCGTTGATAACGGCGAGATGCGGCTAGCAAGGTTTTGAAGGATATCGCTGGGCGAGGGTCGCTCTGGACGGGGCCGTTGCAAAAAATAGCAGCAGGCGGCGGGCGAACGAGTCCGGTTGGGTTTTGGTTCGGTGTGCTGTGGGCGGGTTGGGGAAGGAAGAACACCCGGATGGCAGTGATGTTGCTCGAGAAGAAAAGAAGTTTCTCTGCACCTGGGGGTGGCGTGAGGGGGGTGTGTGTGGAAAACAGTTGGTCTGATCAGGTAGAGGTAGAAGAGGTAGAGGGGGGATATGTGGATGGAGGGAGGGAGACTGGGAGACTGGGAGAAAAGATGGCAATCAAGGGATCGATCGATCTCTCTCTCTCACTCACTCACACACACACGCTCACTTTCGCGCGCGACGGACGGGAGAAAACAGACTCGAGACTGAAAAATTTTCGCCAAATTCCACGAGACAGGGAGCACCAGAGCAGAACGATGCGAAGGGAATAGATTTGGGGGGGGGGGAAGAGGGAGGGAGCAGTTGGGGGTAGAGGATGGCAGTAACGAAAGAGACAAGCTCACCAGCGACGCGCGCGAGAATCAGCAGCAGCAGCAGCACAACTGACGGAGTTTGGAACGGCGAGCGAAAGAGCAATCAATGGAAAGGGAGAATGGCCGAGTGGCAGAATGCCCGATTCTCAAGCGATGGCAAAAGGGAACCGCCCCGGCCTCGTGTTCCTCATCGCTGATTGGCTTCTCCCCCGGGCGGCGGCGGCGGGCCTTCATTTCATCGCGAGTCCTCGCGTGCCTTGTAGTAGTATGTAGTACTACTTCTACTAGGTATCCCCGTACCTATACCTTGACCCCCCCCCAAATCCCAACCATCCATCTTGACACCTTCCACCATCATCCACGGTGTCCACCCTTTCAACCTAAGCTTCAACCCCAGACCTTCCCCCGACCTCGACCGTTGCCAACTCCTGCAAGGGAGCACCGCCAATCGATGCCGCGATCCCCCTCATTGCAGCAGAAGAGCGCCTCCCGACCCCAATCGACCCCACAACCCTCAAATCGAGCCTGGATACTACTTGACATGCCTCCTGAAGATCTTCCGACCCAATGGCTTTCCTCCATGTACATTCATATCCTATCCTCCCAACTTACGTACCCCCGGCAGCTCGGAGTCGCACGAGCACTTGCATGCTTGGCCCCAACCATTCAACGCCCCAGGTGACTTGGAACTCCCCGCATCTGAGAATTTCCTTCCAG
Source organism: Aspergillus carbonarius ITEM 5010 (assembly GCA_001990825.1). NCBI lineage: Eukaryota > Fungi > Ascomycota > Eurotiomycetes > Eurotiales > Aspergillaceae > Aspergillus > Aspergillus carbonarius. The sequence goes on from KV907497.1 coordinate 1,106,531, forward strand.
AATGCCTCCATCGCGATCCATTTCCTGCGCGCCCTACAAGCGAGGACCTTCCCCTCTACTATCTAGGTATGACAACACCACATTTGATCCGAAAGTGCTCATGGCACATTGCATTTCAACTAGAGGCGCTATCGCCGGAGTGAGAACATCTGACTCGTCACAACATCTTCGTGTCTCATGCATTAGGTCCGAATCTCGTCATGGGTCTGCAAGGACCCGCAAAGCAATCCGTAGAAAAAGTACCACGGGGGAATGAGTATACATCCTGAGGAATCAAGGGCAGCCCGGGCATGCACGGAACAATAAGAGCAGCAGAAATGACAATGAGGACCGAAAGCGAACAGGCAAACGTGCGCAAAGCAAACACCAGCAACGCCCAGACACCAGCACTCCTGTCCCAAATACAATACAAGCCGTCTAGAAGAAGAAGAAGAAGAAGAAGAAGAAGAAGAAGAAGAAGAAGAAGAAGAAGAAGAAGAAGAAGAAGAAGAAGAAGAAGAAGAAGAAGAAGAAGAAGAGTAATCCTATCAGGTGGACCAGCCGGGAACGGTCGGATGCGGGCTGGAAGAGGTATATAACCACGGAGAAGCAGGAGAGGAGTGGGAGAGGGAGGAGAAAGATGAAGTAGAAAAGAAGAAGCCAGGTGTTTCACATCCGGTCCGTAAGCTCTGAAAGATCACCTAACGCCGTGAATGATGCAGTTCAGCAACCAGTTGCGAGAAGCATATCGTCAGGGGTCTGCGTGTATAAGGTCGAGTATATTCAAAAACCGGGGTGGTATCATGGAAGAACTGCGTTTTCGAAGCCAAACGGAACTTTTCTCCGGGTGTAAGAGGGGTAACCGAAATCTTAGACTTAGTAGTGACCATGGATGGGGTCATGATGTTCTTTGCTCCCTTGTTCCTTCGATCTTTCTCCATCCCTTCATCTTTTTGTTATTTTCCCTATTTTCCAATTTTTCCGATTTTCTTTCGTCGATTTTGCTGATTTTTTTTTTGTTGTTTTCTTACTTTTTTTCTTTCTTTCTTTCTTTCTTAGAACCTGCTGTTCGATTGCCCATTTAACTTAGGGCATGGCCGCCACTCAGTATAACCTGGGGATTCACCCTGACCAACGAGTCCACGGGGATCCTTGTTGGATCATTGTAATCGGGCCCAGTGCAAGACACACTGATATCCGTCTGTGCGTCCTTCCACCGGTGGTCCTCGAGCGTCTTAAGCCAGCTGTTTCCAAGTTCTTGCCTAAGAACCTCTAGTTGCCGTCTGTAAAAATCACCGTCCACGCTCCAGTCTTTACTCTGGGGCGTAGGTTGGAGACCGAGACGGTCTTTGGTCTGCAGCACGGAAGAATCTCGGTCAACATCAGTCTTGTCCGGGCTCTTGGGACTAACGGGTCTGGCCTGAGGTCCACCATCAGATTTCCATTGACGGTCGGAAGATGCCGTGACAAACGGATCAACAGGTAATTGCACATGCTGGGCAGAAGGAATAGAAGGCACCACCGCACCTGAATCACGATGACCATCAGTCGAAAGCTTTTCCTGAGGCCGATCGGCGATCTTCCGCCGAGTACCCTTCTTCCGACGAGTAGATCCCACTTCGATGCCATTCTGCCCCACTCGTCCTACATGCCCAACTTGTTCGTAAAGCAGCGGAGGCTCCTGAGTGGCAGTGTGCATGGGTTTGCTGACGACGGCAGAAAGATCTGCCGCGACAGATCGTATGACGGGCGCAGCTTCGGGCTCAGCAGCTCGGTCCACCAACTGCTTCCGCTCGGTGTATCCTGGTCCCGATCCATCGATGATAATGTCTTCGGAGTAACCCGGAGTACGTCGGAACAAGTTGAAGATCACAACGCGGTAATTGGAGTGCGTCTTCACGAAGGGGTTGCCAGAGACCCAAATCTCCCGTATCTCAGGGAGATTGGTAAGCCTGGCAATTTCAGTAGGATCGGTGAGATTGTTATCTCGGAGGTCGAGCCGCTCCAACGAAAGCAGCCTCTCAATGCCCGCGAGGGATCGAAGACGGTTGCCACGCAGATTGAGTGCGGTGATTGCGGGAAGGGGGTTGCGAGACACAGAGTGGAGCGATTCGATCATGCAATGCGAAAGATTCAAAGCCCTCAAGGCAACCAAAGATGCGAGACTGTCGGGCACTTCCGTGAAGAGGTTCGTTGAAAGGTCGAGCGACTGCAAAGTGTTGGCAACTGGGGCAAGACTGGTAGCAGTGATAGAGGTCAGGGAGTTATCTGGAAGGCCGAGGTGTCGCAAAAACCGCCATTTAGATGCCGACAAGACCAGATTCGTAGAGCTTCCGTTCCGGTGACCCGAGGTCTCGCTGGAGTTGGAACTGCCTGATCCAGTGCGTCTGATTCGGGAGACATTTCCCCGGCTATGGCGATAAGTCGAATGCTTCGAGCTGGTAGGACGGGAAGGGGAGATGCTTCCAGTGCGTGGTCGAGCTTTGGATCCCTCTGATGCCATCCTAATCATAGAGGCGGCTTGAGGACTAGAGCTAGTTCCAAACGGTGCATCTGCAACTGGCGACCCAGGGGCAGAGAGCGATCCGGAAAGCTCGGATTTGTGTACTGGCTGGGGATTTGCATTTCCCACCCAGCTCATCATTGGCGAGTGATGGTGCTTGGAGGACCGCCTGCGACGTTTGTCAATGTCGTCTAGCACGATGCCTGTGAGCAAATCTGCCGGGTCTTCAATGTTCGCCCTCTTGACCGTCAGCGTTCGCAACTGCTCGGATAGCCTATCCCAGCCAAAGAACGAGCGAAAGTCTATATCAATAATCTCTAACGCGCTCAAATTCTTAAAGGAGTGCAAGGGGACGGCTGTGTCAAAAGGGAATTCTTCGTAGCCACGGATCAACTGGGCACGACGGTCGGGGGCTAAACGCAGGCATGGGATCTTGGTAAAGGCAGAGTATAGGTATTTGGTATCCGCTTCTAGAGCCGCTTTGGCCTTCTCCGATTTGGAAACCGAGTCTTTGGATCCCAAACCAATTGAAGACCAAAGTGAACTCATACCGGACATGACGCTACGGACACTGGACACGGAGTGGATAGAGTCCCGGTCACCCCTGGATCGCTGAGGCTTATTCAGGAAGGAGACATAGGACTGCGACCCGTCCGTGTGGATGTTCTCCAGCCTAACATTCAGGGGGCCCACGGCAATGGAAAGTTCTTCGAAACGAGAAAGGAGGTAGAATAGGTGATGGGGGGTGAGGGTAAGTTTTGCAGGTTTGACGTTCTGCGAGGTGAATTTCAGTGCCCCGAACGACAGGGCTGCTGCCAGGGTTGAGGACGCCGAGGCCGACGAGCCCGACTGGGTATGCGTGGACTGCGCATTTTTGGTCGGCTGGCGCCTCAGTTGCAACGCATTCGCAAGCGCCTTTTCATGGGTTCGGACGAAACTGGCAAGGTTCTAAGAGAAGGGTGAAGGTTAGCAAGCCAAGCACGACCCTGCGGCATGAACCTGGGAGGCTATAAGACGGAGCGCACGAACTTTTACGAAGAGCTGTCCATCTTCAGTGTTCAGCTTCTCCATTACGGAAATTGCTTTGCCCAACAAGACCAAATTTATCTAGTTAGGCGGACTCTGAAGAGGAACGCTCATATGCTCGTAGTAAAGACAGCGAGAGTCGACATCTTGCTGGCAAGACAGATAGCGAAACGAGAAGTGGCCTGTAAAAGAAAGAAAGCGTGGGAGTCAGCGGTGACTCATTGAATAGCCCGAGGCGCTATGCCTAGCAACTGTAGTCGAGGTCAAGGAGACAAGGCTGGGTTGTACCTAGATAGATATAGGGGTTGCCGAGTCGAACAATTTCACTATGCCGACCACCACAACGATGCAAGATTCCACGGAAGAGGGGGATGAGGAGGGGGGAGTCGTCGAAGATAGAAAAGGAAGTCTCCAATGTCAGGCGGGAAGAGGAAAGCCTGTCGCCGGGACAAAGCTGAAGGGGAGGTCGAGGTGAGCTGAAGCAGGAGGGATCACCAAAAAAGGAGAAGATGGGTGGACTGGATAGAAAAAAGAAAGGACCGGGGGAGCTAATATGCAAGCACCACGGACCTACGACGTACCAACCAGCCTAGACTAGTAGGTGGTACGTGATCGGGGGGGTAGGGAGGGAGGGAGGAGTGGGTATGGATGAGCACCGGAGCAATCAGCTGAGGGGGGAGGGGCGTAGGGGGTGGTAAGCCCGGGTGGGTGAGCGACAAGGGAATTATTGTTGGCTGACAGGTGTGTCGTATAGAGAGAGAGGGAAGGGAAAGGAGGAGAACAAAGGATGAAAGAAACCACAAAAGGCGGCGCAGTCTCGAGATAAGTGCAGGAGTTGACGACTGCAAAATATGCCAATTCAGGAGACGGAGGGAGAGGAGGGAGAGGCAAAAGGACGGCTGGCGATACCTGGGACTAATATAATTTATTATCATATAGAATCCTCGCCTGTTATCTTGTCCTGCTTTCCCTTTGGTCAGGGAGCCGCTGCACCGGGCGCCGTCCAGAGGTACATGCGTCCATGCATACATACGGTACGATACAGCCACACCACGGCGGGTACGGGATACCACCCCGTAGTATACCCTATCTTGGCCGTTTTCTTTTTTCCCTGGTTTCTCTTTTTTCCCCTCCCCTTGTACGTAGTAATTTTGGCCCTTTTTGCCCCCATCAAATGACATCGCTCCTCTGCCGCGTCTATCAATCAGCCAGTGGCGACCTTCGGGGAGGGTTCGTTAAGATCCAGTTTCTTCGTCAACTTGTCCCCGTCTGGCGTCCCTATCAGAGGGATTGGCAACGTCTACTATTAGATACGGACCCATACCTCAAATGACTGGTAGCCTTCTCCGGAAACTCTATCTAGCGGGGTACTCCGATTACTCAGTCCGGCTGGATATGATGAATTGATAAGCGATCTCCAAAATATTGGTATTTCTCATCGTAGTCCCTCTCAGTACCATTGGACGGTCAAAGTTTCTTCATTGATATCAGTCGCCATTGGTTTCAGGATGAGCATATCAATGCAACATTCAACCAGGGAGGGCCATTCTTCGGCTCTGCGAAGAGTGGAGCATCTTTCCGAATCCCTCGAAGCGGGTATCCCGATCGCTGACCCTTGGACTTGGCTGATGCAGTACGGAGGACTAGTCTGTAGTATGCACTATGCAGCCATAAGAATAGTAATCTAGCAAAGGAATACTCCGTACGGAGTACATAAGGGCGGAAGGATTACTGAACCATCTGTATGGAGTCAAACGCACACACCATGTTGATCGATTTGCCAAGTAACTAAGTTTGTAGGTAATTTTTTTTTTTTCGAAGCCACAGAGCCAGCCCGGCTCCAGTATGATGCAGTTCGGGTGAAAAGTTTTTGATGTTGGATGGAGGGGGAAAAGAATGAAGCGCAGTGTTTGGTTGAGCCGGGCGGTGCTTGGAGTGACCCGCCTCTTGGGCGGATGCAACTGTGCCGGCGGTAACTGGACGGTCCATGTCAAGTCGCCCCGTGATTGGCAGTGGGTCCCCAAACGTGCAGCTGATAGCGCCCTGGCGGACATTCATGTACATGGCTTTTGGGCCAATGAGCGGCCGTTTTCCGGCACCTGCATGACGCTTTACTCGAGCAGCTCTAGAGGATGGATTTTAGCGACATCCTCGAGGGAAAAAAAGGGAGCAGGAGGACACCGGCGAGAGCCAAAATAACATCACGGACAATTTTAGAGGGGCTTTCTAGGATGTTGCTAAAAGTATACGGACTGGGATAGGCAGCCTTAGATACCTAGGTACTAAAACTACTTAGTAACCTCGTACCTGAGGTACGGAGTCCTTACCAGAAATGACCGTACAGTAGCGGCTTCGAGATAATTAAAAGGGAATCGGAATCGGACATATCTCAACTTTGGCACCTTCTTGCCTTGTCCGTATGGGGAGTCCTGTTGCATCCATCGGTCATTGCCTGAAACTCGGAAAGATATCTTTCCCTGGTTCCGAGGTAGAGAGTCTTGACTTACGTACCTGGTTATCTCGCACTGACCTTTGACATTCTTCGGAGGCTCAAGTGGGTTTTCTTGTCTTTTTTATGATCAAGTGACCGCAAAGGCGCAAACCCACCGTCGGTTGATGATCGGGTCATCGGTCATCGGTCATGGCGAAGGGGGATCGCTCGCCTGGCTTCATCGTCACCCACCACGAATCATGCACACCACCACCCTGAGCTCCGGGAACTCTCCCTCCCTCCGTGTACATCCAGCTGCTGGACCGATGATGTGCTGTGTGGTTATCTCGATTGCCAAACCTAAACCGCCGTCGTGTAGCCTGGAGTCCATTCAGTGCCTCTTCCCGCTGTCAGTTACACCGCTTACCGACCATGTCCCATCATCACACCACATTCTTTTTCCGGTGCCCACCCCTCCTTGGAATAATATCATTCGATCCATGGTACTGTGCTACTTTCGTCTCTAGGCGGTTTCATCCTGCATATTGCATCTATACAGAGGCCTACGTTCCTGTGATCTTTGATAGCATCGATCGCAACGAGGGGCTACCTCTGAACTTTGCTGAATGACGTCCATGGATACTTTATAGAAGGTCTGTGATCGTTGCCTTACTGATAGCCAGAAGTTTCCGACACACGGGTTCCGTCGCACGGGAGTATTGGTCCAAATGTCCAGTAGAGTCTACTAGTAGGTACTACTACTACAGTCAGTAACAATGACAGCGTGGAAACCTCCAGTAATTATTCCATGTTTCATGATCATGCATTGGACGTCTCCGTGTCTTACTTCTTTGCAAATTACGACTGTTGGAAACTGGGGCCGTCTTCTTCTGCCCCTGTTTCTCGCCCCATCGAGTCGATACATGGTAGAAGGATGACAAGGCAGCATCATTGCAGGATTACTATGGCGTGCAGATGCCTAGAGAGTAGAGACTTTGGGTGCATCCTCGATCGCGCGAGGTTATTCGGCCGCCTATAGCTGAAGGAGCGGTGTTGCCAATTAGAACCTTCTTTCTTGAGATTCGAAGCGAATCCGCATGATTCTTTAATTTGCCATGTGCTTCAAGCACGCTAGGAGTCGTGTTCCAGCCTTCCAGGTCTTCATCCATAATTTGTTTTGATATCATGCGAGGAGTCCCAGTGGCTCTTCCTTGTTTACTTCCATCCCTGCTTGAACGTGTCTCACATATTGGGGTTAAACTCTGTCGGCGACAACGTTGTTTGGAGGCAAATATCCGGAGCGTCTCCGATGGAGGAAAAAGGAATGCTGGTTCTGGTAGATGGTTGGAATGGAGACGGCCTTACTGTTGTTGCGACCCTCCAATGAATCTCGACCATCGAGGGGCGCACATGACCTTTATGACATCTGATCTGCCCGGAGGTGGAGGCAGGAAGCATTCCTAGCCTGAATTATGGAGGCCGCTACGGAGGATAGAATCATCGAAAATTAGAATGATTGATAGAGTCAACAGACTATCTACCTACTACTGACAGAGAAAGCAAAGTCCGGGCCGGCGGTGGAAAACCGAAGTGGATACGGGGGGGGGGATCTGACGACTCGCAAGGCGGGTCTCCACTGCAGTCAACCGCTCGAATGATCAGCAGTCGTTCGCGACTCTCGTGCCAATCAAAGCCGACATCGCAGCCCATTGGCAATTTTTTTCCCTTCCCCGTAGTGACTAGCCACTGCAGGGAGAGACGCCAAGGATGAGGGCGATGAAGAACAGGCTGTCTCTGGCTCTGCGTCCTGTGCATACGTACCACCACCATCCATCCGTATGGTGCATACGGGACATACGGGACATACGGGCCATACGGGCCATACGGGACCCAGGAAGGAATGAAAAAACCACCGAGGCGCGATCTTCATGCATTAGTTGAAAAGTGGAAGAACACGGGCGCAGCTGGAGGTTGAGTTATGGAATGATGGGGGATAAGAATCGGCCCAGCTGCATCCCACCACTTTGGGCAACCTAGCATCAATGGGGTAAGTACGGAGTAAAGAAGCCTTGTTCAGGGTTCGCGGATAGACGACAGTAGTATAGACTAGGTATAGGTAGTAGTAGATGGTTTGTGGTGGCTAAGGTTCAACGGGAGCCGGTTCCCAAAGCCAGGGAGGAAGCGGCTAACGCGCGAAAAGGAGAAAACACAAGCACTATATTGTTGTTCCTTGTTGAGCGGTGTTGTGATCCCGGTTTCGTGGTGAATAACTGCAAAATGTATAGGCCACCTTGTTGTTGTTGTCTGCTGGACACAGCGATGAGAGCAATCGAAGGAAAAGCAAGTTGTGCATGTATGGGGCCCCTTCCTCCCCTCCTCGATCATGGCATGATGCGATTGCTGAGGACACCAAAGCGAGCTGGCTAAATCCCGCCAACCCACCACTAGCAGGACCACTAGCAGGGCACCAGATCAGCAACAATGTAAGAAGAACCTCCCCAGCTGGCTGAACCCTACTACGACATTGGCGGGGCTTAATCCGCAGTACTACTTTGTACCTGCAAATCATTCGTTTTCTGGACTTCTCTGGCACGGTATCATTTGTAGACTAGTGGTGATATCCCGTTGCCCAGTCCCCTTACCCCCCCCCCCCCCCGGCCAGTCTCCCAGACTCACAGACCACCACCGGTAGAAGTCTCCGATTGTTGAACACTTGGAGCGTCGGTAAATTTACCCCGCAATGTTGGTTGCGAACGAACGCCATCAGAAAACCGACAGGGTACTACGGAGTACAAATGCACCCAATCCAACCCATGCTCTTTGCCATGCCTCGTGCCCCTTGTCACACCGATATATTAATATACAGACCGACAGCAAAGTTGAGATTCGGGCGGCTAAGGTGGAAATGTGCTTTTGGAAGGGGGAGGAGGGGGGGGAGGGGGGGCAGGCAGCGGCACTGGATCCAGATGGTGGGCAGAACCTGTCATGGCAACACGGGCGCCCAGCTGAGGGCCTCAGCTCTTTACGCAACACAAGCACTTACACACACTGTCCCTGCTGGATCCACGCAGTCTGCTGGACCTGTCGCCAGTCATGCCGACGGTTGGTTGCTCGCCGATCCCGCGTGTTTTTCCAACGTGTGCGTGCGCAATACAGGGCACATTCCAATGCTCCCCGGATTTCAGCGGCAAAGCATGTACATGGCAAGCATCTGATCACGTAATCCTGGTTGTGCTCTCTGATGATCATGGTCACTTGGGAAGTGATTTGCAGGCTTCTTCGTCTGCAAAGTCGATCTATCAATAACACGGACCAGCTGGACGAAGATTGATAGACCTGATTGCTGAAAAAGGTGTGCTGGTGACCATGATGCTGGGTGTACTGACTACTGTGGACTATCAGGCGCTTCTGGTACTGAGTATAGGATCAATACCTTCTGACATAACGTTATGACGCAGCAGATATTGCTTTTGATGCAGCATGGTCCAGCTTCACCGAGTTCTAGGCCCCTCTGTGGCTTATTGCAGAAATAGATGTCTGTGCAAACTGCAAAGGAGCTGATACCCTGACCCCCGCATCCCTGACCATACTGGTTGGTAATATTGTCGCCTTGGAAGGTCGGTGAGGCTGTTAGCATCGGGAACTCTCCGCTGTATTACTACAAATATGTCTTCCTGAGGCTCCGTTGGAGCGTGCCCAGCCCCACTTGCCTAGCCACATCCACTCAACGTCACGGGGCTCCGTGGCGGTGCCCCTCTCTGACGTCGACGTCTCCAGTGCGCGTCACTAATCCTCTGTCAAGACAATCTTTCTTCCCCAACAACATCATGCATCATTATCATCAATCATGAACTGGGCAGAAAAGCCACCGACGGATAATACTCACGATTTCAGTGCGATACCGGATTACGACCGCGATTTCCTCAATCCCGACGACTTGCGCCAATTCGAGAATGCCTTGACGGACCAAGGGGCGTCACCGCTGGTTGCCCTCAACGACTGGCGCCCCATCTACCAACGGGTCCGGAGAGGCCGTGGTCGCCGTAAAGGGCCTAGGCGAACCAAGGATGAGACAAGGGAAGGTGTGCTGTACACGGTTCTGAAGTGGCCCTTTCTGTTCACCGTCTTTGGCTGGATCGCAGTCCTCGCCTTCGCCTACACCTTGACCCGCGTCTATATCTTCCTATACGAGCAGTGGATAACATGGCGGGGCAGGAGGCAAAGTCTTAGGCGACAGTTACACGCGCAGACGAATTATCGCGATTGGCAGAGAGCCGCCCAGGCCCTCGATGATCACCTGGGAAACCAGAGGTGGAAGGAGATCGACGAATACGCATACTACGATCACCTCACGATAAGCAATCTGGTAGACCAGTTGAGAAGGGCTAGGAATGAGGCAGAGCGGGAGATACGCGCGGGGTACACCCGCCCAGGTGAGGCGCCTGCGGCTGAGGAATTATGTACACTCTTAGAAGCGTGTGTCAAGAACAACTTTGCCGGGGTGGAGAACCCCCGGCTCTACAGTGAGGCTTACTCGGGGACCAAGAACCTGGTACAGACTTACATTGACGAGTTGCATGCGTGCATCCAGGTGGTTGCAGACACGAAGGTGATCAGCAGCGAAGACAAATTACAGCATTTCAAGCATTTGGACACCAATTTTGGACGCACCGCTCTCTGTCTCTCTGGAGGGGCTACTTTTGCGTACTACCACTTTGGGGTGGTGCGAGCACTTCTAGATAACGAAATCTTGCCTGAAATCATCACGGGGACGTCTGGAGGAGCGCTGGTCGCTGCATTGGTGGCTACCAGAACTGACGAGGAGTTGAAGCAGCTACTCGTACCGGCCCTGGCGCATCAGATCAAGGCATGCCACGAGGGCTTCCTGACCTGGGTACGGCGATGGTGGCGGACAGGGGCGCGATTCGACACTCTAGACTGGGCTCGGCAATGTAGTTGGTTCTGCAGAGGCTCGATGACGTTCCGGGAGGCATACGAACGGACTGGGCGTATCCTCAACGTGTCTTGTGTGCCATCTGACCCTCATTCGCCTACCATTTTGGCCAACTACCTCACCTCGCCTAATTGCGTGATATGGAGCGCGATGCTGGCTTCTGCCGCGGTTCCTGGCATTTTGAATCCAGTTGTCCTGATGACGAAGAAACGCGACGGCACACTCGCGCCGTACTCTTTTGGACACAAGTGGAAGGATGGGAGTCTGCGAACGGACATTCCGATCAAGGCGTTGAACCTCCACTTTAACGTGAATTTTACCATCGTGTCACAGGTAATACTTTGCCATCTCGAAGAATTCTATTTCCATGACGCTAACTAATGTCATATTGTCCGATAGGTAAACCCTCACATCAACCTCTTCTTCTTCAGCTCGCGCGGCGCGGTAGGCCGACCGGTCACACACCGCAGAGGACGCGGCTGGCGTGGAGGATTCCTCGGATCTGCAATAGAACAATACATCAAGCTAGACATGAACAAATGGCTCCGGGTTCTTCGACACCTGGAACTCCTTCCCCGACCCATGGGCCAAGACTGGAGCGAAATCTGGCTGCAGAAGTTCAGCGGCACGGTAACCATCTGGCCCAAGACCATTCCCTCGGACTTCTACCACATCCTCTCCGACCCCAGCCCCGAACGGCTCGCACGAATGCTCCGCGTGGGCCAGCAGAGTGCCTTTCCGAAGATCCAATTCATCAAAAACCGACTCAAGATCGAGATCGCCGTTGTCAAAAGCCTCCAGAACTTCGCGCACGCCGGTGGCCGGGCGATCTCACCTGCGCCGTCTCGCTGGCGCCCACACGACGAGCCACCCCACACGGATCCCCTGTCCGAGCGCCTAGACCATAATCTTCCGGAACGGCGGGTGGACTGCGGCCTGGACGGGTGCCTGTCGGATCACTCGTCCGGGGAGTCGGCGGCGTCCCGATTGCGGGTCCCGGAACACCGTCGGGGGAGTACGGGGAGTGTTTTCGAGGAGATGCGCCGTCAATCTGCGGTGTTTTTCGACGATATGGATCTGTCGGGCGAGGACGAGGCGCTTAGGCCCGGATGAGAGCTTATCTCTGCGCGTCCTGCCTGCTAATTTCACCAGGTCGGGATGTTTCAAAAGGCTGCTCCGATGCATGTGAGATGGCCGGGTACCGGCACCTGCCCCATGAACCGTAATATTACTTCCTAGATGGTCAGCATGCATGCTGCATGGCTGGTGGTTTTGTGTATATAATATATATTAACTGAGCTATTTATTGAACTTATCGTATGTCCCCTTTTTCCGGTTCTCGTCTCACCCACATGTGCATATGTTACTCCGCATATAGCCCGGTCCAGGTCTGTTTGCCCTGTACACGGACCATCCCCACTCGAACTCGCCAGATCGGACATACTACCAGCCAGGTCCGGAGGTTTATCCAGAGATAATCTCATCCCACGAGTTATCTTAATGCTTTCATTCATCCTAGCCGATTCAAATAATGGTCCAGAACCTTGGGACTAGGACATAGATAAAGGATACCCCTAATCTAGGCAATATCACGCCAACCTATCCAGTACCCAGTACCCAGTACCTACGTAGTATCTATACAGGTAGTAGATAAGCAGCCCAACCAACCAACCAACCAACCTCCCATACTCCTTCTAACCTCTCCCTCCAACCACAAAACATACACATACACATACACAAACACATACACAAACACAAACACATACACAAACACAAACACAGTCCACCTCCCCCTTTCTTTTCTGTTCTCTTCTCTCAATATCAAAACCCCTCCCAAAATGTCCTCCATCAACCACGAAACCTACCACACGCGTCTCTCCCAACTCACCCGTCTCATCCAACACCTACACCTCCCCTCCCCTTCCACCATCACCCCAATTGCATACCAAGAACTCGGTCCCTGTCCATACAACAACTTCCTTTACAAACTCACTTTCTCCGAACCCGTAACCGTCTCCCTCTCCCATCCTATCACATCCCCACCACCACCAACAAACGAATACATCATCCGTCTCAGCAATCCCCTCGCCATGGGAATCAACCCTCTCGCCAACCGAATCGAGAACGAAATCGCAGCGATGCAACTTGCTCGGATGGGACTGGATACTGTAAGACAGGGTTTGGGGGGGTTAGTACCGAGGGTGTATGCGTTTTGTGCGAGGCCCGAGACGGAGGGGGACTTGCCGTGGGTGGTGATGGAGGTTAAAGGGGGGGTGGGACTGGATGAGGTATTTGGGGGGTTGGAGGGGAAGGGGAAGGAGGATGTGATCGGGCAGGTGGTGGATGTGGTGAGGGGGTTACAGGGGGTTGGGGGGGCATTGTTGGGGGAGGGGGTGGAGGGGTATGGTGGGTTGGGGTTGGGGTTGAGGTTGAGGTTGGATGAAGATCAAGGGAAGGATGGGGATGGGGATTGGGGGGTTATTGGGGCTGGTGAAATGACGGTGACGAGGGGAGGGCCGTGGGGGAGTTATGAGGGGTTGCTGAAGGGGAGGTTGAGACATGAGATGGGGGATGCGGAGAAGAGTGCGGTGATTCAAGGGTGGAAGGGGAATGGGGTCAGGGAACGATTGGAGGGGTTGATTGAGAAGTTTACGCTTTCTGGATGGGAAGGGTTGGGGTTGGGGTTGGAGGAAAGGGTGCTGGTTCATGGGGATTTGAGTGAGTACTATACCCGTCTACTATTTCTATTCATCCCTCCGACACCAAGGTTACTATGATACTATATTATTTGATAGTATACGCGGACTAACATGACATCCAGCAATGAACAACATCCTCATCGATCCCTCCACCAACAAACTCACCGCACTGCTGGATTTCGATTTCGCCTGTATAGCTCACCCAGCACATGAGTTTCTCGTCTCGCTGCAGGATCTAGGAGGGAATGTGATGGGGCCGTACGGCGAGGATCCGACGGAGGGCAAGCTGTCCCAAGCGCTCCTGTCCGGGGATTTCAGTGAAGATGTCTCGGGGGATCTATGGTGGATTGAAAGACCTTCAATGAGCATCTGCAGAAACGTGGAGTGAGACGGCCGTGTGATATGATGCCGGGGATGAAGGTGTTGAAGGAGTGGAGGGCGTTGGAGCAACTGATCTGTCCGTTTCATTTGGCGGCGCCGTTTATTGTACAGAAACTGACGGAGGAGCAGCGGATGGGGGCCAGAAAGGCTGCGGAGGAGGAGCTGTTGGCTCAGATGGAGGTGTTGGAGAGGGTCCTTGAGGGTGGTTGTTGATGCTAGCAGTAGTCCTACGGGTGGATTGGTTGTGGGTGAAGAATGGGGTTTGACTAGTAATTGGGTTTTGGGGTTCTACATCTATTGTTAATGTTGATATTATATCGTATCTTGTCTCCGAGGAGGACTTATGTAGGGTAACCGATCTTAACACTCAGTTGATGGTATTTCATATTTCTAGGAAGCTAAAAGTAGCTGTAGTAGGAAGTACCAATAGAATACGAGGTACAGTTACGATCGGGTAAACGGTAGAATATATAAAAGTGCTCCCTTATTGTGCAGCCATCATCTTGCCCGTATGTCATGGTGCATGTGTCAAGGTACTCACTTGCGTCAGCGTTACAAAGTAGGTCCGTAAATAAGCATGTCAAGTAGGTCATTTGCACATCTACATGCAGGTCATCTGCGGTGGTAGTACGATTTACAAAAGTACGTGCATTAATGGAGAGGGGAAAAGTGGCGGTGGTCTGCGCCGGTGTCCGTGTGGCCAGGTCCGTGAGCTTGCATTAGCATGGTTCGCAGCAAGCACAGGTGACTGCTGAGTGGGATTTGCCACTGAAATCGCGAATGCACTAAATAACCAGCCATTTAGCTGTAACCTTTTGGGCGGATTGATAATCGCCGCTCAGCGCATAGATAATCTGCAACGCTACCGCCGCTTCCCGCGAAAAGTCCTCCACAAAAGGTGCAGGCTGGCCGGCATCATCCATGACGACATCGACGCCGTCCTTCGAAATGCTTTGGGATTGTGCCTGGATCTGGGCGCCCAGCTCTAGCACCAGGTGATAGCCTTCGGTGGCTAAATGGGCTAGTCCCAGGCTATGCCAGACGCGGGCAAAGTTGAATTCCATCTCCTGCCGCTCCGACAGGAGCGTGCCCGGTCGTTCGCGGACCCGTCGATATTCGTGCATGAACGACAAGCCCTGCATGATGAGGTAATGTCGGTTCTCCGACTGGCGTTTGAGGGAATGATGGATGTAGCAGAGGGCGATGGAGAAGAGGACGGCTGGGTTCTGGTCGTCTAGCGCATAGGCGCGGAAGAAGTAATTCAGCGCGGGGTAGAAACTGTTTCCCGAGTAGAGAATATGGCCGTACAACACAAGCAGGGCAACGTCCATGTCATCGGCCGGGATGGCTTCTCCGGTAACTTCATCTCGAGTAGACAAGGACGCACGCTCCTTGTAAATCGACTCGCGGACAGCCCTGCTTGGCCGCTCACCCGTGACCTCGTCCGGCAGGGTAAAGTCCATGGCCTTGATCTGACGCAGCATGAATTTCATGTTCGGCGATGAGTGGAAGAGAGACCGGTGGGGATCACCACTGAGGCGGCTCAACATGGAGAACAAGCGATAAGTGTCGGTCACGAACTGGTACTCCTTGATGAACCATCGTGCTTCATTGGCAAGTGTCTCTTCGTCTTGCATTCGAAGCGCACAAGCTAGGCATGTCAGCAGGGGCCGTATACAACCGGGCAGGGAACTCACTGAACCAGCAAACATGAATCATACGGGTGTCGGACTTGGAGTGATACCAAACGCTGGCATCCGCAGCGGCCGCGAGCGAATCATACGCTTCATCAGATTCTCCCTGCGCTGCCACAGTAAGGGCGTACTGCAGGAATAAGTCGAGCCACTCATTGAAACTGATTCCATAGTAGTCCGTCGGTATGGCTCCTTGGAGCGGCTCGTCCGGGATACTCCCTATATGCTGATCAGCTATGGCCAATGCGATGTAGGGGTATATCTACCCAAGGACTCTTGGAGACGCCCGGCCATTTCTTGCATTTCATCGATAAAGTTCCGGCCCTTGTGTCTTCCCGCCCTTTTCTGGGCTTCGCGCGAATATCCCAAGAAGGTTATGTTGCGTTGGATCGGATAGAATACTCGGTTGGACCGAAATTCGCGCAACAAAGCGTCCGCGATATCCAGCCAATCCTCCGTGGCTTCGGTGCTCCCTTCTTTCACCTG
Source organism: Aspergillus carbonarius ITEM 5010 (assembly GCA_001990825.1). Classification (NCBI taxonomy): domain Eukaryota; kingdom Fungi; phylum Ascomycota; class Eurotiomycetes; order Eurotiales; family Aspergillaceae; genus Aspergillus; species Aspergillus carbonarius. Next base: position 1,122,684 of record KV907497.1, read on the forward strand.
CGGGAGCAACTGCAGCAATTTGGTGTAGAGATATTGCACGTTTTCGGTCCTCTGCTCTTCATCTACCTCAAAGTCTTTTTCAACCGGTGCCGCACTGGTGGTGAGAGCAGCCGTGGACAGATCAGTGCTTGGAGGCTGTGGCGCAATGGAGCTCAAGGCAGCCTCTTCACGAGCCACATCGGCGGCCTTGAACTCCATGGCCAGCTGTTCCAGCCTTGTGTCCTTGCGCCGTCGGTTACTTCGGTTTTCCTGTCTTCCGAGTAGGACTGCTTCGTTGACATATTTCAGTGCCTCCTCGGACATGCCAATGCTTTCGTACAGCTTTGCAAGCTGCACACGGGATTCTATATGTCTTGGATCGTGCTCCGCAACCGTAAGATAACAATTCTCGGCGTCTTCAAGTTTGCCTAATACTTTAAAGCAGTCTCCCATGGCCATGAAGAAGCCGACATCTGCATATTCGCTGGTTTGCTGGAGTGGCAGGTAGAACCGCAGTGCATCCTCGAAGAGCCCGACCTCCTTCAGCGCGTCAGCAGCCTCCCGGAAAAGGTCGCCATAATCGTACAACCGGGCGTGCTCGGATGTGTCATCTGGGTTCAACCATTCGAAGTGGTGCTGTGTCCAGGCGTTAGAACCGCCTGCTTTCATGTATAGACCCACTTACCAAAGCTTCATCTTTGTATTCATACCCCATCTTCAAACGGAAAAGCCCCAGCTTAATTCGGAGCTCCAGGGGTAGGCCTAGGCCGTACGAATCTCGAGGCCACCTTCGGGGCTCATAACCATCCGCCTTGATGCGTCGAGGGGAGTCATCCGCATCCCATTCCCGGTCGTCTTCATGGAAATCTTCCCACATCGTATCGTCTCTCCGGCCCAGGAGCCATCTCGAGACCGACTTCAGGGCTCTGAGTCCTTCAAAATGCTGACCCAAATAGCTGTAAAGTTCAACGTAAATGTTGACATCGGACCAAGAGAAGCCGGTTGCATCTTCCGGGTCCGTAGACATGAAGTATTCCACGCTCGCCTGCCACTGATCTACGGCTTTCTGGACATCATTGAGGTCGATGTAGGTTTCTGCAAGATGTCGAAGCGCCCTAACGGTGTGCGGGACCTCTCTCAGAATCCGTTCAAACTCTGTGGCTGCCCGGCCATTGTAGCCCAACTCTCTGTAGATCGCCGCTCGTTGAAAGCGAGTGTTGTAGTCCCTCGGGTCTATTTCGATGACACGGCTATAGCAGTAAACGACGTCATTTAGGGAGCTTTGACGATCCTCCCCGGCGCGTTCCAGGATCATCCTTGCCACGGTGAGCCATACATTAGGGTCCTTGGGCCGCGTGTGCGCACCGCTAAATAGCGCGGTTAACGCCTTGTCTTTCTCCCCCTGGGCCAAGAAAATTTCGGACAAAAGCGAGTGAGCAGCGAACATCTCGGGGTTGATGTGGATTGCACGCTTGGTGAGATCGATGGCGCGGTCATAGTCACCATCGATGAAGGCAGATGTTGCCTCTGAATGCAGCAGCTTGAACTCTGGGCTCGGCTCCAGTGGCTTGCGTGGACCTCTTCGGATTCCCTTTCCACCTCGGGCACCGTATCGACCCGAAAAGGGACCGGTGCCCCTGCGACGTCTCCGAGAATAGCCATCATCATCGTCATCGCCGGGCTCATCCAAAGGCTCTTCCTCACTGTAAGTGGTTAGTAACTGCACGGTGCTCAAAGTACCAGGAGCCATGGACACCAACCTGGAGCTTGCTTCCGAAGAAGACAATGTGTAGACAGAGCCGTCCGAGTCGTCGGCTTCCGGATACGCCTCGGCAGTCTCGTCAAATGAAGCTTGCTCCTGAACTTGCGAGGCATTGCCAGTGAAGAGGTCCCTATACAGACGCGGGTCCAGAACGGAGTGAATGGAGGATTCTCCCTGGACGGCTGGCTGGTGACCCTGCCATGGGTAATGAATTGTCTCATCAATATCGGGATAGGCATACTCCTCCGGGGGAGGCTCTTGATTTAGGAGATGATCGTCCGGATAATCCATTTTGGGGTACGAATATCCAGATGGTTACTAATAATACGGACTTGTGCAAAGTCTTCACTGGCCACTGGCCCTAGAATGGAAAAAATGGCTGGGAATTAAACATAGGAATCCGTGGGAGCGCAGATCAGTAGGTAATCCAGCCGACAGACTAGTGGTGACGCCTCAAGGATCTGGTATAGCGATGTCAGAACTATGCGACAAAGAACCGATCATCATTGGGCAAACGGGCTGCGGCGGACCAAATCAAGCAGCAAGCAATTCGGCTTTTGTCCGAGATTACCGTTGGATGGCGTAGCAATGGCGTCTAGATATGAGGGATCGTTCAGAATCAGTCGAGAAACCAGAGGGGGGCGCCCGAGACAAAGAATAAGGCTGCGCGATAAAGCAAACAAGGATGACGGACCTGAAAGGGGGGTTCTTCATAGCAACCGGAGTCTTCTATGGTAAGCGCCGCCAATCCAGACTAAAGTTGCCGATGCAAAGAACCGGCCAGACCGGCCGGCTGGGAGGTGGAGGAGAGGGCAGGGAGGAAGCAAAGATGGGGAGATATCAAACGATCGGGCTCGTTGAGTTCCAATGGGGGAGAGGAAGGAGGAATAATACCTACGAAGATGAGATATCTGGAGGAGGTGGAAGTCCGTCGAAGAAGAGGAAGAAGTTGCGGATCCAGACAAACGCTGCAATCAATCCGGTGACTCGCCCGCAACGGCAAAGCGTCGTCTTTTCTTTCGCTCGCCTTTTCGCTTCTCAATCCATTCCCTTCTCCTGCTTCCCGCTTTCTCGTCTCCTCCACCTCCGTTGTCTTCTTCTTCTTCTTCTTCTTCTCCTCCTCCTCCTACTCCCTTCTCCCACCTCCCTCCCCATCGCATCTCTCGCCCCCCCCTCCCTCCTCGTTTCCTTTTTTC